>JAKWBO010000060.1:0-228140 GCA_034336685.1 Luscinia luscinia | reverse complement strand
AGTGGGCGTGCAGAAAGGCCTGCGTGTTGCCTCTGGGTGTGCCGCCACGGCCGGCCCACCCGTGGGTGGGCGTGCAGAACTGTTTGCGTGTGCCACTGGGTGTGCCGCCACGGCCGGCCCACCCGTGGGTGGGCGTGCAGAACTGTTTGCGTGTGCCACTGGATGTGCCGCCACGGCCGGCCCACCCGTGGGTGGGCGTGCAGAACTGTATGCGTGATCCACTGGGTGTGCCGCCACAGCCGGCCCACCTGTGGGTGGGCGTGCAGAACTGTTTGCGTGTGCCACTAGGTGTGCCGCCACGGCCGGCCCACCCGTGGGTGGGCGTGCAGAACTGTTTGCGTGTGCCTCTGGGTGTGCCGCCACGGCCGGCCCACCCGTGGGTGGGCGTGCAGAAGAGCGTGCAGTTGCCCCTGGGTGTGCCGCTACGGCCGGCCCACCCGTGGGTGGCCGTGCAGAAGGGCCTGCGTTTGCCTCTGGGTGTGCCGCCACGACCAGCCCACCCGTGGGTGGGCGTGCAGAACTGTTTGCATGTGCCACTGGGTGTGCCGCCACGGCCGGCCCACCCGTGGGTGGGCGTACAGAAGTGTTTGCGTGTGCCACAGGGTGTGCCGCCACGGCCGGCCCACCCGTGGGTGGGCGTGCAGAAGAGCTTGCGTGTGCCACTGGATGTGCCGCCACGGCCGGCCCACCCGTGGGTGCGCGTGCAGAACTGTGTGCGTGATCCACTGGGTGTGCCGCCACAGCCGGCTCACCCGTGGCTGGCGTGCAGAACTCTTTGCGTGTGCCACTGAGTGTGCCGCCACGGCCGGCCCACCCGTGGGTGGGCGTGCAGAAAGGCCTGCGGTTGCCTCTGGGTGTGCCGCCACGGCCGGCCCACCCGTGGGTGGGCGTGCAGAAGGGCCTGCGGTTGCCTCTTGCTGTGCCGCCACGGCCGGCCCACCCGTGGGTGGGCGTGCAGAAGGGCCGGCAGTTGCCTCTGGGTGTGCCGCCACGGCCGGCCGCCCGTGGGTGGGCGTGCAGAAGTGCCTGCGGTTGCCTCTGGGTGTGCCGCCACGGCCGGCCCACCTGTGGGTGGGCGTGCAGAAGGGCCTGCGGTTGCCTCTGGGTGTGCCGCCACGGCCGGCCCACCCGTGGGTGGGCGTGCAGAACTGTTTGCGTGTGCCACTGGGTGTGCCGCCACGGCCGGCCCACCCGTGGGTGGGCGTGCAGAAGGGTTTGCGGTTGCCTCTGGGTGTGCCGCCACGGCCGGCCCACCCGTGGGTGGGCGTGCAGAACTGTTTGCGTGTGCCACTGGGTGTGCCGCCACGGCCGGCCCACCCGTGGGTGGGCGTGCAGAACTGTTTGCGTGTGCCACTGGGTGTGCCGCCACGGCCGGCCCACCCGTGGGTGGGCGTGCAGAACTGTTTGCGTGTTGCCTCTGGGTGTGCCGCCACGGCCGGCCCACCCGTGGGTGGGCGTGCAGAACTGCTTGCGGTGTGCCTCTGGGTGTGCCGCCACGGCCGGCCCACCCGTGGGTGGGCGTGCAGAACTGTTTGCGTGTGCCACTGGGTGTGCCGCCACGGCCGGCCCACCCGTGGGTGGGCGTGCAGAAGTGTTTGCGTGTTGCCTCTGGGTGTGCCGCCACGGCCGGCCCACCCGTGGGTGGGCGTGCAGAACTGTTTGCGTGTTGCCTCTGGGTGTGCCGCCACGGCCGGCCCACCCGTGGGTGGGCGTGCAGAACTGTTTGCGTGTGCCACTGGGTGTGCCGCCACGGCCGGCCCACCCGTGGGTGGGCGTGCAGAACTGTTTGCGTGTGCCACTGGGTGTGCCGCCACGGCCGGCCCACCCGTGGGTGGGCGTGCAGAACGGTTTGCGTGTGCCTCTGGGTGTGCCGCCACGGCCGGCCCACCCGTGGGTGGGCGTGCAGAAGGGCCTGCGGTTGCCTCTGGGTGTGCCGCCACGGCCGGCCCACCCGTGGGTGGGCGTGCAGAACTGTTTGCGTGTGCCTCTGGGTGTGCCGCCACGGCCGGCCCACCCGTGGGTGGGCGTGCAGAAGGGTCTGCGTGTGCCTCTGGGTGTGCCGCCACGGCCGGCCCACCCGTGGGTGGGCGTGCAGAAGTGTTTGCGTGTGCCACTGGGTGTGCCGCCACGGCCGGCCCACCCGTGGGTGGGCGTGCAGAACTGTTTGCGTGTGCCACTGGGTGTGCCGCCACGGCCGGCCCACCCGTGGGTGGGCGTGCAGAACTGTTTGCGTGTGCCACTGGGTGTGCCGCCACGGCCGGCCCACCCGTGGGTGGCGTGCAGAAGGGCCTGCGTGTTGCCTCTGGGTGTGCCGCCACGGCCGGCCCACCCGTGGGTGGGCGTGCAGAACTGTTTGCGTGTGCCACTGGGTGTGCCGCCACGGCCGGCCCACCCGTGGGTGGGCGTGCAGAAGCTGTTTGCGTGTGCCTCTGGGTGTGCCGCCACGGCCGGCCCACCCGTGGGTGGGCGTGCAGAAGGGCCTGCGTGTGCCTCTGGGTGTGCCGCCACGGCCGGCCCACCCGTGGGTGGGCGTGCAGAACTGTTTGCGTGTGCCACTGGGTGTGCCGCCACGGCCGGCCCACCCGTGGGTGGGCGTGCAGAACTGTTTGCGTGTGCCACTGGGTGTGCCGCCACGGCCGGCCCACCCGTGGGTGGGCGTGCAGAACTGTCTGCGTGTTGCCTCTGGGTGTGCCGCCACGGCCGGCCCACCCGTGGGTGGGCGTGCAGAACTGTTTGCGTGTGCCTCTGGGTGTGCCGCCACGGCCGGCCCACCCGTGGGTGGGCGTGCAGAAGTGCTTGCGTGTTGCCTCTGGGTGTGCCGCCACGGCCGGCCCACCCGTGGGTGGGCGTGCAGAACTGTCTGCGTGTTGCCTCTGGGTGTGCCGCCACGGCCGGCCCACCCGTGGGTGGGCGTGCAGAACTGCTTGCGTGTGCCACTGGGTGTGCCGCCACGGCCGGCCCACCCGTGGGTGGGCGTGCAGAAGTGTTTGCGGTTGCCTCTGGGTGTGCCGCCACGGCCGGCCCACCCGTGGGTGGGCGTGCAGAAGAGCCTGCGGTTGCCTCTGGGTGTGCCGCCACGGCCGGCCCACCCGTGGGTGGGCGTGCAGAACTGTTTGCGTGTGCCACTGGGTGTGCCGCCACGGCCGGCCCACCCGTGGGTGGGCGTGCAGAAGGGCCTGCGGTTGCCTCTGGGTGTGCCGCCACGGCCGGCCCACCCGTGGGTGGGCGTGCAGAACTGTTTGCGTGTGCCACTGGGTGTGCCGCCACGGCCGGCCCACCCGTGGAGTGGGCGTGCAGAACTGTTTGCGTGTGCCTCTGGGTGTGCCGCCACGGCCGGCCCACCCGTGGGTGGGCGTGCAGAACGAGTTTGCGGTTGCCTCTGGGTGTGCCGCCACGGCCGGCCCACCCGTGGGTGGGCGTGCAGAACTGTTTGCGTGTGCCACTGGGTGTGCCGCCACGGCCGGCCCACCCGTGGGTGGGCGTGCAGAACTGTTTGCGTGTGCCACTGGGTGTGCCGCCACGGCCGGCCCACCCGTGGGTGGGCGTGCAGAAGTGTTTGCGTGTGCCTCTGGGTGTGCCGCCACGGCCGGCCCACCCGTGGGTGGGCGTGCAGAAGCGGTCTGCGTGTTGCCTCTGGGTGTGCCGCCACGGCCGGCCCACCCGTGGGTGGGCGTGCAGAACTGTTTGCGTGTGCCTCTGGGTGTGCCGCCACGGCCGGCCCACCCGTGGGTGGGCGTGCAGAAGTGTTTGCGTGTTGCCTCTGGGTGTGCCGCCACGGCCGGCCCACCCGTGGGTGGGCGTGCAGAACGTGTCTGCGTGTGCCTCTGGGTGTGCCGCCACGGCCGGCCCACCCGTGGGTGGGCGTGCAGAACTGTCTGCGTGTGCCACTGGAGTGTGCCGCCACGGCCGGCCCACCCGTGGGTGGGCGTGCAGAACTGTTTGCGTGTTGCCACTGGGTGTGCCGCCACGGCCGGCCCACCCGTGGGTGGGCGTGCAGAACTGTTTGCGTGTTGCCTCTGGGTGTGCCGCCACGGCCGGCCCACCCGTGGGTGGGCGTGCAGAAGTGTCTGCGTGTTGCCTCTGGGTGTGCCGCCACGGCCGGCCCACCCGTGGGTGGGCGTGCAGAACTGTTTGCGTGTTGCCTCTGGGTGTGCCGCCACGGCCGGCCCACCCGTGGGTGGGCGTGCAGAAGGGTCTGCGTGTTGCCTCTGGGTGTGCCGCCACGGCCGGCCCACCCGTGGGTGGGCGTGCAGAACTGTTTGCGTGTGCCACTGGGTGTGCCGCCACGGCCGGCCCACCCGTGGGTGGGCGTGCAGAACTGTTTGCGTGTTGCCACTGGGTGTGCCGCCACGGCCGGCCCACCCGTGGGTGGGCGTGCAGAAGGGCTTGCGGTGTGCCTCTGGGTGTGCCGCCACGGCCGGCCCACCCGTGGGTGGGCGTGCAGAACTGTTTGCGTGTGCCTCTGGGTGTGCCGCCACGGCCGGCCCACCCGTGGGTGGGCGTGCAGAACTGTTTGCGTGTGCCACTGGAGTGTGCCGCCACGGCCGGCCCACCCGTGGGTGGCGTGCAGAAGTGTCTGCGTGTTGCCTCTGGGTGTGCCGCCACGGCCGGCCCACCCGTGGAGTGGGCGTGCAGAAGGGTTTGCGTGTTGCCTCTGGGTGTGCCGCCACGGCCGGCCCACCCGTGGGTGGGCGTGCAGAAGTGTCTGCGGTGTGCCTCTGGGTGTGCCGCCACGGCCGGCCCACCGTGGGTGGGCGTGCAGAACTGTTTGCGTGTGCCTCTGGGTGTGCCGCCACGGCCGGCCCACCCGTGGGTGGGCGTGCAGAAGTGTCTGCGTGTTGCCTCTGGGTGTGCCGCCACGGCCGGCCCACCCGTGGGTGGGCGTGCAGAACTGTTTGCGTGTGCCACTGGGTGTGCCGCCACGGCCGGCCCACCCGTGGGTGGGCGTGCAGAACTGTTTGCGTGTGCCACTGGGTGTGCCGCCACGGCCGGCCCACCCGTGGGTGGGCGTGCAGAAGGGTCTGCGTGTTGCCTCTGGGTGTGCCGCCACGGCCGGCCCACCCGTGGGTGGGCGTGCAGAACTGTTTGCGTGTGCCACTGGGTGTGCCGCCACGGCCGGCCCACCCGTGGGTGGGCGTGCAGAACTGTTTGCGTGTGCCACTGGGTGTGCCGCCACGGCCGGCCCACCCGTGGGTGGGCGTGCAGAAGGGTTTGCGGTTGCCTCTGGGTGTGCCGCCACGGCCGGCCCACCCGTGGGTGGGCGTGCAGAAGGGCCTGCGTGTTGCCTCTGGGTGTGCCGCCACGGCCGGCCCACCCGTGGGTGGGCGTGCAGAACTGTTTGCGTGTGCCTCTGGGTGTGCCGCCACGGCCGGCCCACCCGTGGGTGGGCGTGCAGAACTGTTTGCGTGTGCCACTGGGTGTGCCGCCACGGCCGGCCCACCCGTGGGTGGGCGTGCAGAAGGGCTCTGCGGTTGCCTCTGGGTGTGCCGCCACGGCCGGCCCACCCGTGGGTGGGCGTGCAGAACTGTTTGCGTGTGCCACTGGGTGTGCCGCCACGGCCGGCCCACCCGTGGGTGGGCGTGCAGAAGGGCTTGCGTGTGCCACTGGGTGTGCCGCCACGGCCGGCCCACCCGTGGGTGGGCGTGCAGAACTGTTTGCGTGTGCCACTGGGTGTGCCGCCACGGCCGGCCCACCCGTGGGTGGGCGTGCAGAACTGTTTGCGTGTGCCACTGGGTGTGCCGCCACGGCCGGCCCACCCGTGGGTGGGCGTGCAGAAGTGCTTGCGTTTGCCTCTGGGTGTGCCGCCACGGCCGGCCCACCCGTGGGTGGGCGTGCAGAACTGTTTGCGTGTGCCACTGGGTGTGCCGCCACGGCCGGCCCACCCGTGGGTGGGCGTGCAGAACTGTTTGCGTGTGCCACTGGGTGTGCCGCCACGGCCGGCCCACCCGTGGGTGGGCGTGCAGAACTGTTTGCGTGTGCCACTGGGTGTGCCGCCACGGCCGGCCCACCCGTGGGTGGCGTGCAGAAGGGTTTGCGTGTTGCCTCTGGGTGTGCCGCCACGGCCGGCCCACCCGTGGGTGGGCGTGCAGAAGGGCCTGCGGTTGCCTCTGGGTGTGCCGCCACGGCCGGCCCACCCGTGGGTGGGCGTGCAGAACTGTTTGCGTGTGCCACTGGGTGTGCCGCTACGGCCGGCCCACCCGTGGGTGGGCGTGCAGAACTGTTTGCGTGTGCCACTGGGTGTGCCGCCACGGCCGGCCCACCCGTGGGTGGGCGTGCAGAAGGGTTTGCGTGTTGCCTCTGGGTGTGCCGCCACGGCCGGCCCACCCGTGGGTGGGCGTGCAGAAGCTGCCTGCGTGTTGCCTCTGGGTGTGCCGCCACGGCCGGCCCACCCGTGGGTGGGCGTGCAGAACTGTTTGCGTGTGCCACTGGGTGTGCCGCCACGGCCGGCCCACCCGTGGGTGGGCGTGCAGAAGGGTTTGCGTGTTGCCTCTGGGTGTGCCGCCACGGCCGGCCCACCCGTGGGTGGGCGTGCAGAACTGTTTGCGTGTGCCACTGGGTGTGCCGCCACGGCCGGCCCACCCGTGGGTGGGCGTGCAGAACTGTTTGCGTGTGCCACTGGGTGTGCCGCCACGGCCGGCCCACCCGTGGGTGGGCGTGCAGAACTGTTTGCGTGTGCCACTGGGTGTGCCGCCACGGCCGGCCCACCCGTGGGTGGGCGTGCAGAAGGGTTTGCGTGTTGCCTCTGGGTGTGCCGCCACGGCCGGCCCACCCGTGGGTGGGCGTGCAGAAGGGCCTGCGGTGTGCCTCTGGGTGTGCCGCCACGGCCGGCCCACCCGTGGGTGGGCGTGCAGAAGTGTTTGCGTGTGCCACTGGGTGTGCCGCCACGGCCGGCCCACCCGTGGGTGGGCGTGCAGAACTGTTTGCGTGTTGCCTCTGGGTGTGCCGCCACGGCCGGCCCACCCGTGGGTGGGCGTGCAGAACTGTTTGCGTGTGCCTCTGGGTGTGCCGCCACGGCCGGCCCACCCGTGGAGTGGGCGTGCAGAAGGGCCTGCGGTTGCCTCTGGGTGTGCCGCCACGGCCGGCCCACCCGTGGGTGGGCGTGCAGAACTGTTTGCGTGTGCCACTGGGTGTGCCGCCACGGCCGGCCCACCCGTGGGTGGGCGTGCAGAAGGGTTTGCGGTTGCCTCTGGGTGTGCCGCCACGGCCGGCCCACCCGTGGGTGGGCGTGCAGAAGGGCCTGCGTGTGCCTCTGGGTGTGCCGCCACGGCCGGCCACCCGTGGGTGGGCGTGCAGAACTGTTTGCGTGTGCCTCTGGGTGTGCCGCCACGGCCGGCCCACCCGTGGGTGGGCGTGCAGAACTGTTTGCGTGTTGCCTCTGGGTGTGCCGCCACGGCCGGCCCACCCGTGGGTGGGCGTGCAGAAGGGCCTGCGGTTGCCTCTGGGTGTGCAGCCACGGCCGGCCCACCCGTGGGTGGGCGTGCAGAACTGGCTTGCGTGTGCCTCTGGGTGTGCCGCCACGGCCGGCCCAGCCGTGGGTGGGCGTGCAGAACTGTTTGCGTGTGCCACTGGGTGTGCCGCCACGGCCGGCCCACCCGTGGGTGGGCGTGCAGAACTGTTTGCGTGTTGCCTCTGGGTGTGCCGCCACGGCCGGCCCACCCGTGGGTGGGCGTGCAGAAGGGCCTGCGGTTGCCTCTGGGTGTGCCGCCACGGCCGGCCCACCCGTGGGTGGGCGTGCAGAACTGTTTGCGTGTGCCACTGGGTGTGCCGCCACGGCCGGCCCACCCGTGGGTGGGCGTGCAGAAGCTGTTTGCGTGTTGCCTCTGGGTGTGCCGCCACGGCCGGCCCACCCGTGGGTGGGCGTGCAGAACTGTTTGCGTGTGCCACTGGGTGTGCCGCCACGGCCGGCCCACCCGTGGGTGGGCGTGCAGAACTGTTTGCGTGTGCCACTGGGTGTGCCGCCACAGCCGGCCCACCCGTGGGTGGGCGTGCAGAACTGTTTGCGTGTGCCACTGGGTGTGCCGCCACGGCCGGCCCACCCGTGGGTGGGCGTGCAGAAGTGTTTGCGTGTGCCTCTGGGTGTGCCGCCACGGCCGGCCCACCCGTGGGTGGGCGTGCAGAAGGGCCTGCGGTTGCCTCTGGGTGTGCCGCCACGGCCGGCCCACCCGTGGGTGGGCGTGCAGAACTGTTTGCGTGTGCCACTGGGTGTGCCGCCACGGCCGGCCCACCCGTGGGTGGGCGTGCAGAACTGTTTGCGGTGTGCCACTGGGTGTGCCGCCACGGCCGGCCCACCCGTGGGTGGGCGTGCAGAAGGGTTTGCGTGTTGCCTCTGGGTGTGCCGCCACGGCCGGCCCACCCGTGGGTGGGCGTGCAGAAGTGTTTGCGTGTGCCACTGGGTGTGCCGCCACGGCCGGCCCACCCGTGGGTGGGCGTGCAGAACTGTTTGCGTGTGCCACTGGGTGTGCCGCCACGGCCGGCCCACCCGTGGGTGGGCGTGCAGAACTGTTTGCGTGTGCCACTGGGTGTGCCGCCACGGCCGGCCCACCCGTGGGTGGGCGTGCAGAACTGTTTGCGTGTGCCACTGGGTGTGCCGCCACGGCCGGCCCACCCGTGGGTGGGCGTGCAGAAGGGTTTGCGGTTGCCTCTGGGTGTGCCGCCACGGCCGGCCCACCCGTGGGTGGGCGTGCAGAACGGCTTGCGTGTTGCCTCTGGGTGTGCCGCCACGGCCGGCCCACCCGTGGGTGGGCGTGCAGAACTGTTTCGCGTGTGCCACTGGGTGTGCCGCCACGGCCGGCCCACCCGTGGGTGGGCGTGCAGAACTGTTTGCGTGTTGCCTCTGGGTGTGCCGCCACGGCCGGCCCACCCGTGGGTGGGCGTGCAGAACTGTTTGCGTGTGCCACTGGGTGTGCCGCCACGGCCGGCCCACCCGTGGGTGGGCGTGCAGAACGGTTTGCGGTTGCCTCTGGGTGTGCCGCCACGGCCGGCCCACCCGTGGGTGGGCGTGCAGAAGTGTTTGCGTGTGCCACTGGGTGTGCCGCCACGGCCGGCCCACCCGTGGGTGGGCGTGCAGAACTGTTTGCGTGTGCCACTGGGTGTGCCGCCACGGCCGGCCCACCCGTGGGTGGGCGTGCAGAACGGTTTGCGTGTTGCCTCTGGGTGTGCCGCCACGGCCGGCCCACCCGTGGGTGGGCGTGCAGAAGTGTCTGCGTGTGCCTCTGGGTGTGCCGCCACGGCCGGCCCACCCGTGGGTGGGCGTGCAGAACTGTTTGCGTGTGCCTCTGGGTGTGCCGCCACGGCCGGCCCACCCGTGGGTGGGCGTGCAGAAGGGCCTGCGTGTTGCCTCTGGGTGTGCCGCCACGGCCGGCCCACCCGTGGGTGGGCGTGCAGAAAGGCTTGCGTGTTGCCTCTGGGTGTGCCGCCACGGCCGGCCCACCCGTGGGTGGGCGTGCAGAACTGTTTGCGTGTGCCACTGGGTGTGCCGCCACGGCCGGCCCACCCGTGGGTGGGCGTGCAGAACTGTTTGCGTGTGCCACTGGGTGTGCCGCCACGGCCGGCCCACCCGTGGGTGGGCGTGCAGAAGGGTTTGCGTGTTGCCTCTGGGTGTGCCGCCACGGCCGGCCCACCCGTGGGTGGGCGTGCAGAACTGTTTGCGTGTGCCACTGGGTGTGCCGCCACGGCCGGCCCACCCGTGGGTGGGCGTGCAGAACTGTTTGCGTGTGCCACTGGGTGTGCCGCCACGGCCGGCCCACCCGTGGGTGGGCGTGCAGAAGGGCCTGCGGTTGCCTCTGGGTGTGCCGCCACGGCCGGCCCACCCGTGGGTGGGCGTGCAGAACTGTTTGCGTGTGCCTCTGGGTGTGCCGCCACGGCCGGTTCACTCGTGGGTGTGCGTGCAGAACTGTTTGCGTGTGCCAATGGGTGTGCCGCCACGGCCGGCCCACCCGTGTGTGGGCGTGCAGAACTGTTTGCGTGTGCCTCTGGGTGTGCCGAACGGCCGGCCCACCCGTGGGTAGGCGTGCAGAAGGTCCTGCGGTTGCCTCTGGGTGTGCCGCCACGGCCGGCCCACCCGTGGGTGGGCGTGCAGAAGGGTTTGCGGTTGCCTCTGGGTGTGCCGCCACGGCCGGCCCACCCGTGGGTGGGCGTGCAGAACTGTTTGCGTGTGCCACTGGGTGTGCCGCCACGGCCGGCCCACCCGTGGGTGGGCGTGCAGAACTGTTTGCGTGTGCCACTGGGTGTGCCGCCACGGCCGGCCCACCCGTGGGTGGGCGTGCAGAAGGGTTTGCGTGTGCCTCTGGGTGTGCCGCCACGGCCGGCCCACCCGTGGGTGGGCGTGCAGAAGGGCCTGCGTGTGCCTCTGGGTGTGCCGCCACGGCCGGCCCACCCGTGGGTGGGCGTGCAGAACTGTTTGCGTGTGCCTCTGGGTGTGCCGCCACGGCCGGCCCACCCGTGGGTGGGCGTGCAGAACTGTTTGCGTGTGCCACTGGGTGTGCCGCCACGGCCGGCCCATCCGTGGGTGGGCGTGCAGAAAGGCCTGCGGTTGCCTCTGGGTGTGCTGCCACGGCCGGCCCACCCGTGGGTGGGCGTGCAGAATTGTTTGCGTGTGCCAATGGGTGTGCCGCCACGGCCGGCCCACCCGTGGGTGGGCGTGCAGAACTGTTTGCGTGTGCCACTGGATGTGCCGCCACGGCCGGCCCACCCGTGGGTGGGCGTGCAGAACTGTATGCGTGATGCCACTGGGTGTGCCGCCACGGCCGGCCCACCCGTGGGTGGGCGTGCAGAACTGTTTGCGTGTGCCACTGGGTGTGCCGCCACGGCCGGCCCACCCGTGGGTGGGCGTGCAGAACTGTTTGCGTGTGCCACTGGGTGTGCCGCCACGGCCGGCCCACCCGTGGGTGGGCGTGCAGAACTGTATGCGTGATCCACTGGCTGTGCCGCCACAGCCGGCCCACCTGTGGGTGGGCGTGCAGAACTGTTTGCGTGTGCCTCTGGGTGTGCCGCCACGGCCGGCCCACCCGTGGGTGGCCGTGCAGAAGGGCCTGCGTTTGCCTCTGGGTGTGCCGCCACGGCCGGCCCACCCGTGGGTGGGCGTGCAGAACTGTTAGCATGTGCCACTGGGTGTGTCGCCACGGCCGGCCCACCCGTGGGTGGGCGTGCAGAACTGTTTGCGTGTGCCACTGGATGTGCCGCCACGGCCGGCCCACCCGTGGGTGGGCGTGCAGAACTGTATGCGTGATCCACTGGGTGTGCCGCCACAGCCGGCTCACCCGTGGCTGGCGTGCAGAACTCTTTGCGTGTGCCACTGGGTGTGCCGCCACGGCCGGCCCACCCGTGGGTGGGCGTGCAGAAAAGTTTGCGGTTGCCTCTGGGTGTGCCGCCACGGCCGGCCCACCCGTGGGTGGGCGTGCAGAAGTGCCTGCGTTTGCCTCTGGGTGTGCCGCCACGGCCGGCCCACCCGTGGGTGGGCGTGCAGAACTGTTTGCGTGTGCCACTGGGTGTGCCGCCACGGCCGGCCCACCCGTGGGTGGGCGTGCAGAATAGCCGTCGGTTGCCTCTGGGTTTGCAGCCACGGCCGGCCCACCCGTGGGTGGGCGTGCAGAACTGTTTGCGTGTGCCACTGGGTGTGCCGCCACGGCCGGCCCACCCGTGGGTGGGCGTGCAGAACTGTTTGCGTGTGCCACTGGGTGTGCCGCCACGGCCGGCCCACCCGTGGGTGGGCGTGCAGAAGGGCCTGCGGTTGCCTCTGGGTGTGCCGCCACGGCCGGCTCACCCGTGGGTGGGCGTGCAGAACTGTTTGCGTGTGCCACTGGCTGTGCCGCCACGGCCGGCCCACCCGTGGGTGGGCGTGCAGAAGGGCCTGCAGTTGCCTCTGGGTGTGCCGCCACGGCCGGCCCACCCGTGGGTGGGCGTGCAAAACAGTTTGCGTGTGCCTCTGGGTGTGCTGCCACGGCCGGCCCACCCGTGGGTGGGCGTGCAGAACTGTTTGCGTGTGCCACTGGGTGTGCCGCCACGGCCGGCCCACCCGTGGGTGGGCGTGCAGAACTGTATGCGTGATCCACTGGGTGTGCCGCCACAGCCGGCTCACCCGTGGCTGGCGTGCAGAACTCTTTGCGTGTGCCACTGAGTGTGCCGCCACGGCCGGCCCACCCGTGGGTGGGCGTGCAGAACTGTTTGCGTGTGCCACTGGATGTGCCGCCACGGCCGGCCCACCCGTGGGTGGGCGTGCAGAAGGGCCTGCGGTTGCCTCTTGGTGTGCCGCCACGGCCGGCCCACCCGTGGGTGGGCGTGCAGAAGTGCCTGCGTTTGCCTCTGGGTGTGCCGCCACGGCCGGCCCACCCGTGGGTGGGCGTGCAGAACTGTTTGCATGTGCCACTGGGTGTGCCGCCACGGCCGGCCCACCCGTGGGTGGGCGTGCAGAAGTGTTTGCGTGTGCCACTGGGTGTGACGCCACGGCCGGCCTACCCGTGGGTGGGCGTGCAGAAGGGTTTGCGGTTGCCTCTGGGTGTGCCGCCACGGCCGGCCCACCCGTGGGTGGGCGTGCAGAAGTGCCTGCGGTTGCCTCTGGGTGTGCCGCCACGGCCGGCCCACCCGTGGGTGGGCGTGCAGAATAGCCGTCGGTTGCCTCTGGGTTTGCAGCCACGGCCGGCCCACCCGTGGGTGGGCGTGCAGAAGGGCCTGCGTGAAGCTCTGTGTGTGCCGCCACGGCCGGCCCACCCGTGGGTGGGCGTGCAGAACTGTTTGCGTGTGCCACTGGGTGTGCCGCCACGGCCGGCCCACCCGTGGGTGGGCGTGCAGAACGGTTTGCGGTTGCCTCTGGGTGTGCCGCCACGGCCGGCCCACCCGTGGGTGGGCGTGCAGAAGGGCCGGCAGTTGCCTCTGGGTGTGCCGCCACGGCCGGCCGCCCGTGGGTGGGCGTGCAGAACTGTTTGCGTGTGCCTCTGGGTGTGCCGCCACGGCCGGCCCACCCGTGGGTGGGCGTGCAGAACTGTTTGCGGTTGCCTCTGGGTGTGCCGCCACGGCCGGCCCACCCGTGGGTGGGCGTGCAGAAGGGCTGTCGCGTGTGCCTCTGGGTGTGCCGCCACGGCCGGCCCACCCGTGGGTGGGCGTGCAGAAGCTGCTTGCGTGATGCCTCTGGGTGTGCCGCCACGGCCGGCCCACCCGTGGGTTGGCGTGCAGAACTGTTTGCGTGTGCCACTGGGTGTGCCGCCACGGCCGGCCCACCCGTGGGTGGGCGTGCAGAACTGTTTGCGGTTGCCTCTGGGTGTGCCGCCACGGCCGGCCCACCCGTGGGTGGGCGTGCAGAAGGGCCTGCAGTTGCCTCTGGGTGTGCCGCCACGGCCGGCCCACCCGTGGGTGGGCGTGCAGAACTGTTTGCGTGTGCCACTGGGTGTGCCGCCACGGCCGGCCCACCCGTGGGTGGGCGTGCAGAACTGTTTGCGTGTGCCACTGGGTGTGCCGCCACGACCGGCCCACCCGTGGGTGGGCGTGCAGAATTGTTTGCGTGTGCCACTGGGTGTGCCGCCACGGCCGGCCCACCCGTGGGTGGGCGTGCAGAAGGGTTTGCGGTTGCCTCTGGGTGTGCCGCCACGGCCGGCCCACCCGTGGGTGGGCGTGCAGAAGGGCCTGCGTGTTGCCTCTGGGTGTGCCGCCACGGCCGGCCCACCCGTGGGTGGGCGTGCAGAACTGTTTGCGTGTGCCACTGGGTGTGCCGCCACGGCCGGCCCACCCGTGGGTGGGCGTGCAGAACTGTTTGCGGTTGCCTCTGGGTGTGCCGCCACGGCCGGCCCACCCGTGGGTGGGCGTGCAGAAGGGCCTGCGGTTGCCTCTGGGTGTGCCGCCACGGCCGGTTCACTCGTGGGTGTGCGTGCAGAAGTGTTTGCGTGTGCCAATGGGTGTGCCGCCACGGCCGGCCCACCCGTGGGTGGGCGTGCAGAACTGTTTGCGTGTGCCTCTGGGTGTGCCGCCACGGCCGGCCCACCCGTGGGTAGGCGTGCAGAAGGTCCTGCGTGTGCCTCTGGGTGTGCCGCCACGGCCGGCCCACCCGTGGGTGGGCGTGCAGAAGGGCCTGCAGTTGCCTCTGGGTGTGCCGCCACGGCCGGCTTACCCGTGGGTGGGCATGCAGAAGGGCCGGCAGTTGCCTCTGGGTGTGCCGCCACGGCCGGCCACCCATGGGTGGGCGTGCAGAACTGTTTGCGTGTGCCTCTGGGTGTGCCGCTACGGCCGGCCCACCCGTGGGTGGGCGTGCAGAAGGGCCTGCGGTTGCCTCTGGGTGTGCCGCCACGGCCGGCCCACCCGTGGGTGGGCGTGCAGAAGTGCCTGCGTTTGCCTCTGGGTGTGCCGCCACGGCCGGCCCACCCGTGGGTGGGCGTGCAGAACTGTTTGCGTGTGCCACTGGGTGTGCCGCCACGGCCGGCCCACCCGTGGGTGGGCGTGCAGAAGGGTTTGCGGTTGCCTCTGGGTGTGCCGCCACGGCCGGCCCACCCGTGGGTGGGCGTGCAGAAAGGCCTGCGTGTGCCTCTGGGTGTGCCGCCACGGCCGGCCCACCCGTGGGTGGGCGTGCAGAACTGTTTGCGTGTGCCTCTGGGTGTGCCGCCACGGCCGGCCCACCCGTGGGTGGGCGTGCAGAACTGTTTGCGTGTGCCACTGGGTGTGCCGCCACGGCCGGCCCACCCGTGGGTGGGCGTGCAGAACTGTTTGCGGTTGCCTCTGGGTGTGCCGCCACGGCCGGCCCACCCGTGGGTGGGCGTGCAGAACTGTTTGCGTGTGCCTCTGGGTGTGCCGCCACGGCCGGCCCACCCGTGGGTGGGCGTGCAGAACTGTTTGCGTGTGCCACTGGGTGTGCCGCCACGGCCGGCCCACCCGTGGGTGGGCGTGCAGAAGGGCCTGCGGTTGCCTCTGGGTGTGCCGCCACAGCCGGCCCACCCGTGGGTGGGCGTGCAGAACTGTTTGCGTGTGCCACTGGGTGTGCCGCCACGGCCGGCCCACCCGTGGGTGGGCGTGCAGAACTGTTTGCGTGTGCCACTGGGTGTGCCGCCACGGCCGGCCCACCCGTGGGTGGGCGTGCAGAACTGTTTGCGTGTGCCACTGGGTGTGCCGCCACGGCCGGCCCACCCGTGGGTGGGCGTGCAGAACTGTTTGCGTGTGCCACTGGGTGTGCCGCCACGGCCGGCCCACCCGTGGGTGGGCGTGCAGAACTGCTTGCGTGTGCCACTGGGTGTGCCGCCACGGCCGGCCCACCCGTGGGTGGGCGTGCAGAAGGGTTTGCGTGTTGCCTCTGGGTGTGCCGCCACGGCCGGCCCACCCGTGGGTGGGCGTGCAGAAGAGCCTGCGTGTTGCCTCTGGGTGTGCCGCCACGGCCGGCCCACCCGTGGGTGGGCGTGCAGAACTGTTTGCGTGTGCCACTGGGTGTGCCGCCACGGCCGGCCCACCCGTGGGTGGGCGTGCAGAACTGTTTGCGTGTGCCTCTGGGTGTGCCGCCACGGCCGGCCCACCCGTGGGTGGGCGTGCAGAAGAGTCCTGCGTGTTGCCTCTGGGTGTGCCGCCACGGCCGGCTCACCCGTGGGTGGGCGTGCAGAAGTGTTTGCGTGTGCCACTGGGTGTGCCGCCACGGCCGGCCCACCCGTGGGTGGGCGTGCAGAACTGTTTGCGTGTGCCACTGGGTGTGCCGCCACGGCCGGCCCACCCGTGGGTAGGCGTGCAGAAGGTGCCTGCGTGTTGCCTCTGGGTGTGCCGCCACGGCCGGCCCACCCGTGGGTGGGCGTGCAGAAGTGCCTGCAGTTGCCTCTGGGTGTGCCGCCACGGCCGGCTTACCCGTGGGTGGGCGTGCAGAAGAGCTGGCAGTTGCCTCTGGGTGTGCCGCCACGGCCGGCCCACCCGTGGGTGGGCGTGCAGAACTGTTTGCGTGTGCCTCTGGGTGTGCCGCCACGGCCGGCCCACCCGTGGATGGGCGTGCAGAAGGGCCTGCGGTTGCCTCTGGGTGTGCCGCCACGGCCGGCCCACCCGTGGGTGGGCGTGCAGAAGTGCCTGCGTGTTGCCTCTGGGTGTGCCGCTACGGCCGGCCCACCCGTGGAGTGGGCGTGCAGAACTGTTTGCGTGTGCCACTGGGTGTGCCGCCACGGCCGGCGCACCCGTGGGTGGGCGTGCAGAAGGGTTTGCGGTTGCCTCTGGGTGTGGCGCCACGGCCGGCCCACCCGTGGGTGGGCGTGCAGAAGGGCCTGCGTGTGCCTCTGGGTGTGCCGCCACGGCCGGCCCACCCGTGGGTGGGCGTGCAGAACTCTTTGCGTGTGCCTCTGGGTGTGCCGCCACGGCCGGCCCACCCGTGGGTGGGCGTGCAGAACTGTTTGCGTGTGCCAATGGGTGTGCCGCCACGGCCGGCCCACCCGTGGGTGGGCGTGCAGAACTGTTTGCGGTTGCCTCTGGGTGTGCCGCCACGGCCGGCCTACCCGTGGGTGGGCGTGCAGAACTGTTTGCGTGTGCCTCTGGGTGTGCCGCCACGGCCGGCCCACCCGTGGGTGGGCGTGCAGAACTGTTTGCGTGTGCCACTGGGTGTGCCGCCACGGCCGGCCCATCCGTGGGTGGGCGTGCAGAAAGGCCTGGGGTTGCCTCTGGGTGTGCTGCCACGGCCGGCCCACCCGTGGGTGGGCGTGCAGAACTGTTTGCGTGTGCCACTGGGTGTGCCGCCACGGCCGGCCCACCCGTGGGTGGGCGTGCAGAACTGTTTGCGTGTGCCACTGGATGTGCCGCCACGGCCGGCCCACCCGTGGGTGGGCGTGCAGAACTGTATGCGTGATCCACTGGGTGTGCCGCCACGGCCGGCCCACCTGTGGGTGGGCGTGCAGAACTGTTTGCGTGTGCCACTGGGTGTGCCGCCACGGCCGGCCCACCCGTGGGTGGGCGTGCAGAACTGTTTGCGTGTGCCACTGGGTGTGCCGCCACGGCCGGCCCACCCGTGGGTGGGCGTGCAGAACTGTTTGCGTGTGCCTCTGGGTGTGCCGCCACAGCCGGCTCACCCGTGGCTGGCGTGCAGAACTCTTTGCGTGTGCCACTGAGTGTGCCGCCACGGCCGGCCCACCCGTGGGTGGGCGTGCAGAAAAGTTTGCGGTTGCCTCTGGGTGTGCCGCCACGGCCGGCCCACCCGTGGGTGGGCGTGCAGAAGGGTCTGCGGTTGCCTCTGGGTGTGCCGCCACGGCCGGCCCACCCGTGGGTGGGCGTGCAGAAGTGCCTGCGTTTGCCTCTGGGTGTGCCGCCACGGCCGGCCCACCCGTGGGTGGGCGTGCAGAAGGGTTTGCGGTTGCCTCTAGGTGTGCCGCCACGGCCGGCCCACCCGTGGGTGGGCGTGCAGAACTGCATGCGTGATCCACTGGGTGTGCCGCCACGGCCGGCCCACCCGTGGGTGGGCGTGCAGAATAGCCGTCGGTTGCCTCTGGGTTTACAGCCACGGCCGGCCCACACGTGGGTAGGCGTGCAGAACTGTTTGCGTGTGCCTCTGGGTGTGCCGCCACGGCCCGCCCACCCGTGGGTGGGCGTGCAGAAGGGCCTGCGTGAAGCTCTGTGTGTGCCGCCACGGCCGGCCCACCCGTGGGTGGGTGTGCAGAAGGCCCTGCGGTTGCCTCTGGGTGTGCCTCCACGGCCGGTTCACCCGTGGTGGGCGTGCAGAACTGCTTGCGTGTGCCTCTGGGTGTGCCGCCACGGCCGGCCCACCCGTGGGTGGGCGTACAGAAGTGTTTGCGTGTGCCACTGGGTGTGCCGCCACGGCCGGCCCACCCGTGGGTGGGCGTGCAGAACTGTTTGAGTGTGCCACTGGATGTGCCGCCACGGCCGGCCCACCCGTGGGTGGGCGTGCAGAACTGTATGCGTGATCCACTGGGTGTGCCGCCACGGCCGGCCCACCCGTGGGTGGGCGTGCAGAACTGTTTGCGTGTGCCACTGGATGTGCCGCCACGGCCGGCCCACCCGTGGGTGGGCGTGCAGAAGTGCCTGCGTTTGCCTCTGGGTGTGCCGCCACGGCCGGCCCACCCGTGGGTGGGCGTGCAGAACTGTTTGCGTGTGCCACTGGGTGTGCCGCCACGGCCGGCCCACCCGTGGGTGGGCGTGCAGAAGTGTTTGCGTGTGCCACTGGGTGTGCCGCCACGGCCGGCCCACCCGTGGGTGGGCGTGCAGAAGGGTTTGCGGTTGCCTCTGGGTGTGCCGCCACGGCCGGCCCACCCGTGGGTGGGCGTGCAGAAGGTGCCGTCGGTTGCCTCTGGGTGTGCCGCCACGGCCGGCCCACCCGTGGGTGGGCGTGCAGAACTGTTTGCGTGTGCCTCTGGGTGTGCCGCCACGGCCCGCCCACCCGTGGGTGGGCGTGCAGAAGGGCCTGCGTTTGCCTCTGGGTGTGCCGCCACGGCCGGTTCACTCGTGGGTGTGCGTGCAGAACTGTTTGCGTGTGCCAATGGGTGTGCCGCCACGGCCGGCCCACCCGTGGGTGGGCGTGCAGAAGGGTTTGCGGTTGCCTCTGGGTGTGCAGCCACGGCCGGCCCACCCGTGGGTGGGCGTGCAGAAGGGCCTGCGTGTGCCTCTGGGTGTGCCGCCACGGCCGGCCCACCCGTGGGTGGTCGTGCAGAACTGTTTGCGTGTTGCCTACTGGGTGTGCCGCTCACGGCCGACCCACCCGTGGGTGGGCGTGCAGAAGAGCCTGCGGTTGCCTCTGGGTGTGCCGCCACGGCCGGCCCATCCGTGGGTGGGCGTGCAGAACTGTTTGCGTGTGCCTCTGGGTGTGCCGCCACGGCCGGCCCACCCGTGGGTGGGCGTGCAGAACTGTTTGCGTGTGCCACTGGGTGTGCCGCCACGGCCGGCCCACCCGTGGGTGGGCGTGCAGAAGGGTTTGCGGTTGCCTCTGGGTGTGCCGCCACGGCCGGCCCACCCGTGGGTGGGCGTGCAGAACTGTTTGCGTGTGCCACTGGGTGTGCCGCCACGGCCGGCCCATCCGTGGGTGGGCGTGCAGAAAGGCCTGGGGTTGCCTCTGGGTGTGCTGCCACGGCCGGCCCACCCGTGGGTGGGCGTGCAGAACTGTTTGCGTGTGCCACTGGGTGTGCCGCCACGGCCGGCCCACCCGTGGGTGGGCGTGCAGAACTGTATGCGTGATGCCACTGGGTGTGCCGCCACGGCCGGCCCACCCGTGGGTGGGCGTGCAGAACTGTTTGCGTGTGCCACTGGGTGTGCCGCCACGGCCGGCCCACCCGTGGGTGGGCGTGCAGAACTGTTTGCGTGTGCCACTGGGTGTGCCGCCACGGCCGGCCCACCCGTGGGTGGGCGTGCAGAACTGTATGCGTGATCCACTGGCTGTGCCGCCACAGCCGGCCCACCTGTGGGTGGGCGTGCAGAACTGTTTGCGTGTGCCTCTGGGTGTGCCGCCACGGCCGGCCCACCCGTGGGTGGCCGTGCAGAAGGGCCTGCGTTTGCCTCTGGGTGTGCCGCCACGGCCGGCCCACCCGTGGGTGGGCGTGCAGAACTGTTAGCATGTGCCACTGGGTGTGTCGCCACGGCCGGCCCACCCGTGGGTGGGCGTGCAGAACTGTTTGCGTGTGCCACTGGATGTGCCGCCACGGCCGGCCCACCCGTGGGTGGGCGTGCAGAACTGTATGCGTGATCCACTGGGTGTGCCGCCACAGCCGGCTCACCCGTGGCTGGCGTGCAGAACTCTTTGCGTGTGCCACTGAGTGTGCCGCCACGGCCGGCCCACCCGTGGGTGGGCGTGCAGAAAAGTTTGCGGTTGCCTCTGGGTGTGCCGCCACGGCCGGCCCACCCGTGGGTGGGCGTGCAGAAGTGCCTGCGTTTGCCTCTGGGTGTGCCGCCACGGCCGGCCCACCCGTGGGTGGGCGTGCAGAACTGTTTGCATGTGCCACTGGGTGTGCCGCCACGGCCGGCCCACCCGTGGGTGGGCTTGCAGAATAGCCGTCGGTTTGCCTCTGGGTTTACAGCCACGGCCGGCCCATCCGTGGGTAGGCGTGCAGAACTGTTTGCGTGTGCCTCTGGGTGTGCCGCCACGGCCGGCCCACCCGTGGGTGGGCGTGCAGAGCGGCCTGCGTGAAGCCTCTGTGTGTGCCGCTGCGGCCGGCCCACCCGTGGTCGGCGTGCAGAACTGTTTGCGTGTGCCACTGGGTGTGCCGCCACGGCCGGCCCACCCGTGGGTGGGCGTGCAGAATTGTTTGCGTGTGCCACTGGGTGTGCCGCCACGGCCGGCCCACCCGTGGGTGGGCGTGCAGAAGGGCCTGCGGTTGCCTCTGGGTGTGCCGCCACGGCCGGCTCACCCGTGGGTGGGCGTGCAGAACTGTTTGCGTGTGCCACTGGCTGTGCCGCCACGGCCGGCCCACCCGTGGGTGGGCGTGCAGAACTGTTTGCGTGTGCCTCTGGGTGTGCCGCCACGGCCGGCCCACCCGTGGGTGGGCGTGCAGAAGTGTTTGCGTGTGCCACTGGGTGTGCCGCCACGGCCGGCCCACCCGTGGGTGGGCGTGCAGAACTGTTTGCGTGTGCCACTGGGTGTGCCGCCACGGCCGGCCCACCCGTGGGTGGGCGTGCAGAAGTGCTTGCGTTTGCCACTGGGTGTGCCGCCACGGCCGGCCCACCCGTGGGTGGGCGTGCAGAATGGCTGTCGGTTGCCTCTGGGTGTGCCGCCACGGCCGGCCCACCCGTGGGTGGGCGTGCAGAACTGTTTGCGTGTGCCACTGGGTGTGCCGCCACGGCCGGCCCACCCGTGGGTGGGCGTGCAGAACGGTTTGCGGTGTGCCTCTGGGTGTGCCGCCACGGCCGGCTCACCCGTGGGTGGGCGTGCAGAAGGGCCGGCAGTTGCCTCTGGGTGTGCCGCCACGGCCGGCCCACCCGTGGGTGGGCGTGCAGAACTGTTTGCGTGTTGCCTACTGGGTGTGCCGCCACGGCCGACCCACCCGTGGGTGGGCGTGCAGAAGGGCCTGCGTGTTGCCTCTGGGTGTGCCGCCACGGCCGGCCCACTCGTGGGTGGGCGTGCAGAACTGTTTGCGTGTGCCACTGGGTGTGCCGCCACGGCCGGCCCACCCGTGGGTGGGCGTGCAGAACTGTTTGCGTGTGCCACTGGGTGTGCCGCCACGGCCGGCGCACCCGTGGGTGGGCGTGCAGAAGGGTTTGCGGTTGCCTCTGGGTGTGCCGCCACGGCCGGCCCACCCGTGGGTGGGCGTGCAGAACTGTTTGCGTGTGCCACTGGGTGTGCCGCCACGGCCGGCCCACCCGTGGGTGGGCGTGCAGAACTGTTTGCGTGTGCCACTGGGTGTGCCGCCACGGCCGGCCCACCCGTGGGTGGGCGTGCAGAAGGGTTTGCGGTTGCCTCTGGGTGTGCCGCCACGGCCGGCCCACCCGTGGGTGGGCGTGCAGAACGGCCTGCGTGTGCCTCTGGGTGTGCCGCCACGGCCGGCCCACCCGTGGGTGGGCGTGCAGAACTGTTTGCGTGTGCCTCTGGGTGTGCCGCCACGGCCGGCCCACCCGTGGGTGGGCGTGCAGAACTGTTTGCGTGTGCCACTGGGTGTGCCGCCACGGCCGGCCCATCCGTGGGTGGGCGTGCAGAAAGGCCTGCGGTTGCCTCTGGGTGTGCCGCCACGGCCGGCCCACCCGTGGGTGGGCGTGCAGAACTGTTTGCGTGTGCCACTGGGTGTGCCGCCACGGCCGGCCCACCCGTGGGTGGGCGTGCAGAACTGTTTGCGTGTGCCACTGGGTGTGCCGCCACGGCCGGCCCACCCGTGGGTGGGCGTGCAGAACTGTTTGCGTGTGCCACTAGGTGTGCCGCCACGGCCGGCCCACCCGTGGGTGGGCGTGCAGAACTGTATGCGTGATCCACTGGCTGTGCCGCCACGGCCGGCCCACCTGTGGGTGGGCGTGCAGAACTGTTTGCGTGTGCCTCTGGGTGTGCCGCCACGGCCGGCCCACCCGTGGGTGGCCGTGCAGAAGGGCCTGCGTTTGCCTCTGGGTGTGCCGCCACGGCCGGCCCACCCGTGGGTGGGCGTGCAGAACTGTTAGCATGTGCCACTGGGTGTGTCGCCACGGCCGGCCCACCCGTGGGTGGGCGTGCAGAACTGTTTGCGTGTGCCACTGGATGTGCCGCCACGGCCGGCCCACCCGTGGGTGGGCGTGCAGAACTGTATGCGTGATCCACTGGGTGTGCCGCCACAGCCGGCTCACCCGTGGCTGGCGTGCAGAACTCTTTGCGTGTGCCACTGAGTGTGCCGCCACGGCCGGCCCACCCGTGGGTGGGCGTGCAGAAAAGTTTGCGGTTGCCTCTGGGTGTGCCGCCACGGCCGGCCCACCCGTGGGTGGGCGTGCAGAAGTGCCTGCGTTTGCCTCTGGGTGTGCCGCCACGGCCGGCCCACCCGTGGGTGGGCGTGCAGAACTGTTTGCATGTGCCACTGGGTGTGCCGCCACGGCCGGCCCACCCGTGGGTGGGCGTGCAGAATAGCCGTCGGTTGCCTCTGGGTTTACAGCCACGGCCGGCCCACCCGTGGGTAGGCGTGCAGAACTGTTTGCGTGTGCCTCTGGGTGTGCCGCCACGGCCCGCCCACCCGTGGGTGGGCGTGCAGAACGGCCTGCGTGAAGCTCTGTGTGTGCCGCTGCGGCCGGCCCACCCTTGGTCCGGCGTGCAGAACTGTTTGCGTGTGCCACTGGGTGAGCCGCCACGGCCGGCCCACCCGTGGGTGGGCGTGCAGAATTGTTTGCGTGTGCCACTGGGTGTGCCGCCACGGCCGGCCCACCCGTGGGTGGGTGTGCAGAAGGGCCTGCGGTTGCCTCTGGGTGTGCCTCCACGGCCGGTTCACCCGTGGTGGGCGTGCAGAACTGTTTGCGTGTGCCAATGGCTGTGCCGCCACGGCCGGCCCACCCGTGGGTGGGCGTGCAGAACTGTTTGCGTGTGCCTCTGGGTGTGCCGCCACGGCCGGCCCACCCGTGGGTGGGCGTGCAGAAGTGTTTGCGTGTGCCACTGGGTGTGCCGCCACGGCCGGCCCACCCGTGGGTGGGCGTGCAGAACTGTTTGCGTGTGCCACTGGGTGTGCCGCCACAGCCGGCTCACCCGTGGCTGGCGTGCAGAACTCTTTGCGTGTGCCACTGGGTGTGCCGCCACGGCCGGCCCACCCGTGGGTGGGCGTGCAGAACTGTTTGCGTGTGCCACTGGATGTGCCGCCACGGCCGGCCCACCCGTGGGTGGGCGTGCAGAAGTGCCTGCGTTTGCCTCTGGGTGTGCCGCCACGGCCGGCCCACCCGTGGGTGGGCGTGCAGAAGTGCCTGCGTTTGCCTCTGGGTGTGCCGCCACGGCCGGCCCACCCGTGGGTGGGCGTGCAGAACTGTTTGCATGTGCCACTGGGTGTGCCGCCACGGCCGGCCCACCCGTGGGTGGGCGTGCAGAAGTGTTTGCGTGTGCCACTGGGTGTGCCGCCACGGCCGGCCCACCCGTGGGTGGGCGTGCAGAAGGGTTTGCGGTTGCCTCTGGGTGTGCCGCCACGGCCGGCCCACCCGTGGGTGGGCGTGCAGAAGTGCCTGCGGTTGCCTCTGGGTGTGCCGCCACGGCCGGCCCACCCGTGGGTGGGCGTGCAGAATAGCCGTGCGGTTGCCTCTGGGTGTGCCGCCACGGCCGGCCCACCCGTGGGTGGGCGTGCAGAAGGGCCTGCGTGATGCCTCTGGGTGTGCCGCCACGGCCGGCCCACCCGTGGGTGGGCGTGCAGAACTGTTTGCGTGTGCCACTGGGTGTGCCGCCACGGCCGGCCCACCCGTGGGTGGTCGTGCAGAACTGTTTGCGTGTTGCCTCTGGGTGTGCCGCCACGGCCGGCCCACCCGTGGGTGGGCGTGCAGAAGGGCCTGCAGTTGCCTCTGGGTGTGCCGCCACGGCCGGCCCACCCGTGGGTGGGCGTGCAGAACTGTTTGCGTGTGCCTCTGGGTGTGCCGCCACGGCCGGCCCACCCGTGGGTGGGCGTGCAGAAGGGCATGCGTGGTGCCTCTGGGTGTGCCGCCACGGCCGGCCCACCCGTGGGTGGGCGTGCAGAACTGTTTGCGTGTGCCACTGGGTGTGCCGCCACGGCCGGCCCACCCGTGGGTGGGCGTGCAGAACTGTTTGCGTGTGCCACTGGGTGTGCCGCCACGGCCGGCCCACCCGTGGGTGGGCGTGCAGAACTGTTTGCGTGTGCCACTGGGTGTGCCGCCACGGCCGGCCCACCCGTGGGTGGGCGTGCAGAAGGGCCTGCGGTTGCCTCTGGGTGTGCCGCCACGGCCGGCCCACCCGTGGGTGGGCGTGCAGAACTGTTTGCGTGTGCCACTGGGTGTGCAGCCACGGCCGGCCCACCCGTGGGTGGGCGTGCAGAACTGTTTGCGTGTTGCCTCTGGGTGTGCCGCCACGGCCGGCCCACCCGTGGGTGGGCGTGCAGAAGTGTTTGCGTGTGCCTCTGGGTGTGCCGCCACGGCCGGCCCACCCGTGGGTGGGCGTGCAGAAGGTCCTGCGGTTGCCTCTGGGTGTGCCGCCACGGCCGGCCCACCCGTGGGTGGGCGTGCAGAAGGGCCTGCAGTTGCCTCTGGGTGTGCCGCCACGGCCGGCCCACCCGTGGGTGGGCGTGCAGAAGGGCCGGCAGTTGCCTCTGGGTGTGCCGCCACGGCCGGCCACCCATGGGTGGGCGTGCAGAACTGTTTGCGTGTGCCTCTGGGTGTGCCGCTACGGCCGGCCCACCCGTGGATGGGCGTGCAGAAGGGCCTGCGGTTGCCTCTGGGTGTGCCGCCACGGCCGGCCCACCCGTGGGTGGGCGTGCAGAAGTGCCTGCGTTTGCCTCTGGGTGTGCCGCCACGGCAGGCCCACCCATGGGTGGGCGTGCAGAACTGTTTGCGTGTGCCACTGGGTGTGCCGCCACGGCCGGCGCACCCGTGGGTGGGCGTGCAGAAGGGTTTGCGGTTGCCTCTGGGTGTGCCGCCACGGCCGGCCCACCCGTGGGTGGGCGTGCAGAAGGGCCTGCGTGTGCCTCTGGGTGTGCCGCCACGGCCGGCCCACCCGTGGGTGGGCGTGCAGAACTGTTTGCGTGTGCCTCTGGGTGTGCCGCCACGGCCGGCCCACCCGTGGGTGGGCGTGCAGAACTGTTTGCGTGTGCCACTGGGTGTGCCGCCACGGCCGGCCCACCCGTGGGTGGGCGTGCAGAACTGTTTGCGGTTGCCTCTGGGTGTGCCGCCACGGCCGGCCCACCCGTGGGTGGGCGTGCAGAACTGTTTGCGTGTGCCTCTGGGTGTGCCGCCACGGCCGGCCCACCCGTGGGTGGGCGTGCAGAACTGTTTGCGTGTGCCACTGGGTGTGCCGCCACGGCCGGCCCACCCGTGGGTGGGCGTGCAGAAAGGCCTGCGTGTTGCCTCTGGGTGTGCCGCCACGGCCGGCCCACCCGTGGGTGGGCGTGCAGAACTGCTTGCGTGATGCCACTGGGTGTGCCGCCACGGCCGGCCCACCCGTGGGTGGGCGTGCAGAATAGCCTGTCGGTTGCCTCTGGGTGTGCAGCCACGGCCGGCCCACCCGTGGGTGGGCGTGCAGAACTGTTTGCGTGTGCCTCTGGGTGTGCCGCCACGGCCGGCCCACCCGTGGGTGGGCGTGCAGAAGGGCCTGCGTGATGCCTCTGGGTGTGCCGCCACGGCCGGCCCACCCGTGGGTGGGCGTGCAGAAGGCCTTGCGTGTTGCCTCTGGGTGTGCCGCCACGGCCGGCCCACCCGTGGGTGGGCGTGCAGAAGTGTTTGCGTGTGCCACTGGGTGTGCCGCCACGGCCGGCCCACCCGTGGGTGGGCGTGCAGAACTGTTTGCGTGTGCCACTGGGTGTGCCGCCACGGCCGGCCCACCCGTGGGTGGGCGTGCAGAACTGTTTGCGTGATGCCACTGGGTGTGCCGCCACGGCCGGCCCACCCGTGGGTGGGCGTGCAGAACTGCTTTGCGTGTGCCACTGGGTGTGCCGCCACGGCCGGCCCACCCGTGGGTGGGCGTGCAGAACTGTTTGCGTGTGCCACTGGGTGTGCCGCCACGGCCGGCCCACCCGTGGGTGGGCGTGCAGAAGTGCCTGCGTTTGCCTCTGGGTGTGCCGCCACGGCCGGCCCACCCGTGGGTGGGCGTGCAGAACTGTTTGCGTGTGCCACTGGGTGTGCCGCCACGGCCGGCCCCACCCGTGGGTGGGCGTGCAGAACTGTTTGCGTGTGCCACTGGGTGTGCCGCCACGGCCGGCCCACCCGTGGAGTGGGCGTGCAGAAGGGTTTGCGGTTGCCTCTGGGTGTGCCGCCACGGCCGGCCCACCCGTGGGTGGGCGTGCAGAAGTGCCTGCGTTTGCCACTGGGTGTGCCGCCACGGCCGGCCCACCCGTGGGTGGGCGTGCAGAATAGCCGTCGGTTGCCTCTGGGTTTGCCGCCACGGCCGGCCCACCCGTGGGTGGGCGTGCAGAACTGTTTGCGTGTGCCTCTGGGTGTGCCGCCACGGCCGGCCCACCCGTGGGTGGGCGTGCAGAAGAGCCTGCGTTTGCCTCTGGGTGTGCCGCCACGGCCGGCTCACCCGTGGGTGTGCGTGCAGAACTGTTTGCGTGTGCCACTGGGTGTGCCGCCACGGCCGGCCCACCCGTGGGTGGGCGTGCAGAACTGTTTGCGTGTGCCTCTGGGTGTGCCGCCACGGCCGGCCAACCCGTGGGTGGGCGTGCAGAAGGGTTTGCGTGTTGCCTCTGGGTGTGCCGCCACGGCCGGCCCACCCGTGGGTGGGCGTGCAGAAGTGCCTGCGTTTGCCTCTGGGTGTGCCGCCACGGCCGGCCCACCCGTGGGTGGGCGTGCAGAAGCGGTCTGCGTGTTGCCTCTGGGTGTGCCGCCACGGCCGGCCCACCCGTGGGTGAGGCGTGCACAACTGTTTGCGTGTGCCTCTGGGTGTGCCGCCACGGCCGGCCCACCCGTGGGTGGGCGTGCAGAAGGGCATGCGTGGTGCCTCTGGGTGTGCCGCCACGGCCGCCCACCCGTGGGTGGGCGTGCAGAACTGTTTGCGTGTGCCACTGGGTGTGCCGCCACGGCCGGCCCACCCGTGGGTGGGCGTGCAGAACGGCTTGCGGTTGCCTCTGGGTGTGCCGCCACGGCCGGCCCACCCGTGGGTGGGGCGTGCAGAACTGTTTGCGTGTGCCACTGGGTGTGCCGCCACGGCCGGCCCACCCGTGGGTGGGCGTGCAGAAAGGCCTGCGGGTTGCCTCTGGGTGTGCCGCCACGGCCGGCCCACCCGTGGGTGGGCGTGCAGAAGGGCTTGCGGTTGCCTCTGGGTGTGCCGCCACGGCCGGCCCACCCGTGGGTGGGCGTGCAGAAGGGCCTGCGGTTGCCTCTGGGTGTGCCGCCACGGCCGGTCCACTCGTGGGTGTGCGTGCAGAACTGTTTGCGTGTGCCACTGGGTGTGCCGCCACGGCCGGCCCATCCGTGGGTGGGCGTGCAGAAAGGCCTGCGTGTTGCCTCTGGTTGTGCTGCCACGGCCGGCCCACCCGTGGGTGGGCGTGCAGAATGCTGTTTGCGTGTGCCACTGGGTGTGCCGCCACGGCCGGCCCACCCGTGGGTGGGCGTGCAGAACTGTTTGCGTGTGCCACTGGGTGTGCCGCACGGCCGGCCCACCCGTGGGTGGGCGTGCAGAACTGTATGCGTGATGCCTCTGGTTGTGCCGCCACGGCCGGCTCACCGGTGGGTGGCGTGCAGAACTGTTTGCGTGTTGCCACTGGGTGTGCCGCCACGGCCGGCCCACCCGTGGGTGGGGCGTGCAGAACTGTTTGCGTGTTGCCTCTGGGTGTGCCGCCACGGCCGGCCTACCCGTGGGTGGGCGTGCAGAACTGTTTGCGTGTGCCTCTGGGTGTGCCGCCACGGCCGGCCCACCCGTGGGTGGGCGTGCAGAACTGTTTGCGTGTGCCTCTGGGTGTGCCGCCACGGCCCGGCCCACCCGTGGATGGGCGTGCAGAAGGGCCTGCGTGTTGCCTCTGGGTGTGCCGCCACGGCCGGCCCACCCGTGGGTGGGCGTGCAGAACTGTTTGCGTGTTGCCACTGGGTGTGCCGCCACGGCCGGCCCACCCGTGGGTGGGCGTGCAGAACTGTTTGCGTGTGCCACTGGGTGTGCCGCCACGGCCGGCCCACCCGTGGGTGGGCGTGCAGAAGTGTCTGCGTTTGCCTCTGGGTGTGCCGCTACGGCCGGCCCACCCGTGGGTGGGCGTGCAGAACTGCATGCGTGATCCACTGGGTGTGCCGCCACGGCCGGCCCACCCGTGGGTGGGCGTGCAGAATAGCCGTGCGGTTGCCTCTGGGTTGCAGCCACGGCCGGCCCACCCGTGGGTGGGCGTGCAGAACTGTTTGCGTGTGCCTCTGGGTGTGCCGCCACGGCCGGCCCACCCGTGGGTGGGCGTGCAGAAAGGCCTGCGGTTGCCTCTGGGTGTGCCGCCACGGCCGGCCCACCCGTGGAGTGGGCGTGCAGAACTGTTTGCGTGTGCCACTGGGTGTGCCGCCACGGCCGGCCCACCCGTGGGTGGGCGTGCAGAACTGTTTGCGTGTGCCACTGGATGTGCCGCCACGGCCGGCCCACCCGTGGGTGGGCGTGCAGAACTGTATGCGTGATCCACTGGGTGTGCCGCCACGGCCGGCCCACCCGTGGGTGGGCGTGCAGAACTGTTTGCGTGTGCCACTGGGTGTGCCGCCACGGCCGGCCCACCCGTGGGTGGGCGTGCAGAACTGTTTGCGTGTGCCACTGGATGTGTGCCGCCACGGCCGGCCCACCCGTGGGTGGGCGTGCAGAACTGTATGCGTGATGCCACTGGGTGTGCCGCCACGGCCGGCCCACCCGTGGAGTGGGCGTGCAGAACTGTTTGCGTGTGCCACTGGGTGTGCCGCCACGGCCGGCCCACCCGTGGGTGGGCGTGCAGAACTGTTTGCGTGTGCCTCTGGGTGTGCCGCCACGGCCGGCCCACCCGTGGGTGGGCGTGCAGAAGGGTTTGCGGTTGCCTCTGGGTGTGCCGCCACGGCCGGCCCACCCGTGGGTGGGCGTGCAGAAGTGCCTGCGTTTGCCTCTGGGTGTGCCGCCACGGCCGGCCCACCCGTGGAGTGGGCGTGCAGAACGGCCTGCAGTTGCCTCTGGGTGTGCCGCCACGGCCGGCCCACCCGTGGGTGGGCGTGCAGAACTGTTTGCGTGTGCCTCTGGGTGTGCCGCCACGGCCGGCCCACCCGTGGGTGGGCGTGCAGAAGAGCCTGCGTGGGCCTCTGGGTGTGCCGCCACGGCCGGCCCACCCGTGGGTGGGCGTGCAGAACTGTTTGCGTGTGCCACTGGGTGTGCCGCCACGGCCGGCCCACCCGTGGGTGGGCGTGCAGAAAGGCCTGCGGTTGCCTCTGGGTGTGCCGCCACGGCCGGCCCACCCGTGGGTGGGCGTGCAGAACCGTTTGCGTGTGCCACTGGGTGTGCAGCCACGGCCGGCCCACCCGTGGGTGGGCGTGCAGAAGGGCCTGCGTTTGCCTCTGGGTGTGCCGCCACGGCCGGCCCACCCGTGGGTGGGCGTGCAGAACTGTTTGCGTGTGCCTCTGGGTGTGCCGCCACGGCCGGCCCACCCGTGGAGTGGGCGTGCAGAAGGGCCTGCGGTTGCCTCTGGGTGTGCCGCCACGGCCGGCCCACCCGTGGGTGGGCGTGCAGAACTGTTTGCGTGTGCCACTGGGTGTGCCGCCACGGCCGGCCCACCCGTGGGTGGGCGTGCAGAACGTGTTTGCGTGTTGCCTCTGGGTGTGCCGCCACGGCCGGCCCCACCCGTGGAGTGGGCGTGCAGAACGGTCTGCGTGTGCCACTGGGTGTGCCGCCACGGCCGGCCCACCCGTGGGTGAGGCGTGCAGAACTGTATGCGTGATGCCTCTGGGTGTGCCGCCACGGCCGGCCCACCCGTGGGTGGGCGTGCAGAACTGCTTTGCGTGTGCCACTGGGTGTGCCGCCACGGCCGGCCCACCCGTGGGTGGGCGTGCAGAACTGTTTGCGTGTTGCCTCTGGGTGTGCCGCCACGGCCGGCCCACCCGTGGGTGGGCGTGCAGAAGTGCCTGCGTGTGCCTCTGGGTGTGCCGCCACGGCCCGGCCCACCCATGGGTGAGGCGTGCAGAACTGTTTGCGTGTGCCTCTGGGTGTGCCGCCACGGCCGGCCCACCACGTGGGTGGCGTGCAGAAGTGCTTGCGATTTGCCTCTGGGTGTGCCGCCACGGCCGGCCCACCCGTGGGTGGGCGTGCAGAACTGTTTGCGTGTGCCACTGGGTGTGCCGCCACGGCCGGCCCACCCGTGGAGTGGGCGTGCAGAAGCTGTTTGCGTGTGCCACTGGGTGTGCCGCCCACGGCCGGCCCACCCGTGGGTGGGCGTGCAGAAAGGCCTGCGGGTTGCCTCTGGGTGTGCCGCCACGGCCGGCCCACCCGTGGGTGGGCGTGCAGAACTGTTTGCGTGTGCCACTGGGTGTGCCGCCACGGCCGGCCCACCCGTGGGTGGGCGTGCAGAACGGCCTGCGTGTTGCCTCTGGGTGTGCCGCCACGGCCGGCCCACCCGTGGGTGGGCGTGCAGAACTGTTTGCGTGTGCCAATGGGTGTGCCGCCACGGCCGGCCCACCCGTGGAGTGGCGTGCAGAACTGTTTGCGTGTGCCACTGGGTGTGCCGCCACGGCCGGCCCACCCGTGGGTGGCGTGCAGAACTGTTTGCGTGTGCCACTGGGTGTGCCGCCACGGCCGGCCTACCCGTGGGTGGGCGTGCAGAACTGTTTGCGTGTTGCCTCTGGGTGTGCCGCCACGGCCGGCCCACCCGTGGGTGGGCGTGCAGAAGAGGCCTGCGGTTGCCTCTGGGTGTGCCGCCACGGCCGGCCCACCCGTGGAGTGGGCGTGCAGAACTGATTTGCGTGTGCCTCTGGGGTGTGCCGCCACGGCCGGCCCACCCGTGGGTGGGCGTGCAGAGAACTGTTTGCGTGTGCCACTGGATGTGCAGCCACGGCCGGCCCACCCGTGGGTGGGCGTGCAGAACTGTTTGCGTGTGCCACTGGGTGTGCCGCCACGGCCGGCCCACCCGTGGGTGGGGCGTGCAGAACTGTTTACGTGTGCCACTGGGTGTGCCGCCACGGCCGGCCCACCACGTGGTGGGCGTGCAGAAGGGTCTGCGGTTGCCTCTGGGTGTGCCGCCACGGCCGGCCCACCCGTGGAGTGGGCGTGCAGAAAGGCCTGCGGTTGCCTCTGGGTGTGCCCCCAAGTCCGGCCCACCCGTGGGTGGCGTGCAGAACTGTTTGCGTGTGCCACTGGGTGTGCCGCCACGGCCGGCCCACCCGTGGGTGGGCGTGCAGAACTGTTTGCGTGTGCCTCTGGGTGTGCCGCCACGGCCGGCCCACCCGTGGGTGAGCGTGCAGAACGGCCTGCGTGTGCCACTGGGTGTGCCGCCACGGCAGGCCCACCGTGGGTGGCGTGCAGAACTGTTGCGTGTGCCACTGGGTGTGCCGCCACGGCCGGCGCTACCCGTGGGTGGGCGTGCAGAACTGTTTGCGTGTGCCACTGGGTGTGCAGCCACGGCCGGCCCACCCGTGGAGTGGGCGTGCAAACTTGTTTGAGTGTGCCTCTGGGTGTGCCGCCACGGCCGGCCCTACCCGTGGGTGGGCGTGCAGAAGGGTTTGCGGGTTGCCTCTGGGTGTGCCGCCACGGCCGGCCCACCCGTGGGTGGGCGTGCAGAACTGTTTGCGTGTTGCCTCTGGGTGTGCCGCCACGGCCGGCCCACCCGTGGAGTGGGCGTGCAGAACTGTTTGCGTGTTGCCTCTGGGTGTGCCGCCACGGCCGGCCCACCCGTGGGTGGGCGTGCAGAAGGGTTTGCGGTTGCCTCTGGGTGTGCCGCCACGGCCGGCCCACCCGTGGGTGGGCGTGCAGAAGTGCCTGCGTGTTGCCTCTGGGTGTGCCGCCACGGCCGGCCCACCCGTGGGTGGGCGTGCAAGAACTGTCTGCGTGTGCCTCTGGGTGTGCCGCCACGGCCGGACCACCCGTGGGTGGGCGTGCAGAACTGTTTGCGTGTGCCTCTGGGTGTGCCGCCACGGCCGGCCCACCCGTGGGTGGGCGTGCAGAAAGTGCCTGCGGTTGCCTCTGGGTGTGCCGCCACGGCCGGCCCACCCGTGGGTGGGCGTGCAGAAGCTGTTTGCGTGTGCCACTGGGTGTGCCGCCACGGCCGGCCCACCCGTGGGTGGGCGTGCAGAAGCTGTTTGCGTGTGCCACTGGGTGTGCCGCCACGGCCGGCCCACCCGTGGGTGGGCGTGCAGAAGTGTCTGCGTGTGCCACTGGGTGTGCCGCCACGGCCGGCCCACCCGTGGGTGGGCGTGCAGAACTGTTTGCGGTGTGCCACTGGGTGTGCCGCCACGGCCGGCCCACCCGTGGGTGGGCGTGCAGAACTGTTTGCGTGTGCCACTGGGTGTGCCGCCACAGCCGGCCCACCCGTGGGTGGGCGTGCAGAACTGTTTGCGTGTGCCACTGGGTGTGCCGCCACGGCCGGCCCACCCGTGGGTGGGCGTGCAGAAGGGCCTGCGGTTGCCTCTGGGTGTGCCGCTCACGGCCGGCCCACCCGTGGGTGGGCGTGCAGAACAGTCTGCGTGTTGCCTCTGGGTGTGCCGCCACGGCCGGCCCACCCGTGGGTGGGCGTGCAGAACTGTTTGCGTGTGCCTCTGGATGTGCCGCCACGGCCGGCCCACCCGTGGGTGGGCGTGCAGAAAAAGTTTGCGGTGTGCCTCTGGGTGTGCCGCCACGGCCGGCCCACCCGTGGGTGGGGCGTGCAGAACTGTTTCGCGTGTGCCACTGGGTGAGCCGCCACAACCGGGCCACCCGTGGGTGGGCGTGCAGAACTGTTTGCGTGTGCCACTGGGTGTGCCGCCACGGCCGGCCTACCCGTGGGTGGGCGTGCAGAAGGGTTTGCGGTTGCCTCTGGGTGTGCCGCCACGGCCGGCCCACCCGTGGAGTGGGCGTGCAGAAGGGCCTGCGTGTTGCCTCTGGGTGTGCCGCCACAGCCGGCCCACCCGTGGGTGGGCGTGCAGAACTGTTTGCGTGTGCCACTGGGTGTGCAGCCACGGCCGGCCCACCCGTGGGTGGGCGTGCAGAACTGTTTGCGTGTTGCCTCTGGGTGTGCCGCCACGGCCGGCCCACCCGTGGAGTGGGCGTGCAGAACTTTGCGTGTGCCTCTGGGTGTGCCGCTACGGCCGGCCCACCCGTGGAGTGGGCGTGCAGAAGGGCCTGCGGTTGCCTCTGGGTGTGCCGCCACGGCCGGCCCACCCGTGGGTGGGCGTGCAGAACTGTTTGCGTGTGCCTCTGGGTGTGCCGCCACGGCCGGCCCACCCGTGGGTGGGGCGTGCAGAACTGTTTGCGTGTGCCTCTGGGTGTGCCGCCACGGCCGGCCCACCCGTGGAGTGGGCGTGCAGAAAGTGCCTTGCGTGTGCCTCTGGGTGTGCCGCCACGGCCGGCCCACCCGTGGGTGGGCGTGCAGAAGTGTTTGCGTGTGCCAGTGGGTGTGCCGCCACGGCCGGCCCACCGTGGGTGGGCGTGCAGAAGCTGTTTGCGTGTTGCCACTGGGTGTGCCGCCACGGCCGGCGCACCCGTGGGTGGAGCGTGCAGAAGGGTTTGCGGTTGCCTCTGGGTGTGCGCCACGGCCGGCCCACCCGTGGGTGGGCGTGCAGAAGGGCCTGCGTGTGCCTCTGGGTGTGCCGCCACGGCCGGCCCACCCGTGGAGTGGGCGTGCAGAACTGTTTGCGTGTGCCTCTGGGTGTGCCGCCACGGCCGGCCCACCCGTGGGTGGCGTGCAGAACTGTTTGCGTGTGCCACTGGGTGTGCCGCCACGGCCGGCCCATCCGTGGGTGGGCGTGCAGAAAGGCCTGCGTGTTGCCTCTGGGTGTGCCGCCACGGCCGGCCCACCCGTGGGTGAGGCGTGCAGAACTGTTTGCGTGTGCCACTGGGGTGTGCCGCCACGGCCGGCCCACCCGTGGGTGGGCGTGCAGAACTGTTTGCGTGTGCCACTGGGTGTGCCGCCACGGCCGGCCCACCCGTGGAGTGGGCGTGCAGAACTGTTGCGTGTGCCACTGGGTGTGCCGCCACGGCCGCTACCGTGGAGTGGGCGTGCAGAAAGGCCTGCGGTTGCCTCTGGGTGTGCCGCCACGGCGGCCCACCGTGGAGTGGCGTGCAGAACTGGTTGCGTGTGCCACTGGGTGTGCCGCCACGGCCGGCCCACCCGTGGGTGGGCGTGCAGAAGCTGTTTGCGTGTGCCACTGGGTGTGCCGCCACGGCCGGCCCCACCCGTGGGTGGCGTGCAGAAGTGCTTGCGGTGTGCCTCTGGGTGTGCCGCCACGGCCGGCCCACCCGTGGGTGGGCGTGCAGAACTGTTTGCGTGTGCCTCTGGGTGTGCCGCCACGGCCGGCCCACCCGTGGTGGGCGTGCAGAAGATGTCTGCGTGTTGCCTCTGGGTGTGCCGCCACGCCGGCCCACCCGTGGGTGGGCGTGCAGAAGAGTCTGAGTTGCCTCTGGGTGTGCCGCCACGGCCCGGCCCACCCGTGGGTGGGCGTGCAGAACTGTTTGCGTGTGCCAATGGGTGTGCCGCCACGGCCGGCCCACCCGTGGAGTGAGCGTGCAGAAAGTGTCTGCGTGTTGCCTCTGGGTGTGCCGCCACGACCGGCCCACCCGTGGGTGGGCGTGCAGAACTGTTTGCGTGTGCCTCTGGGTGTGCCGCCACGGCCGGCCCACCCGTGGGTGGCGTGCAGAACTGTTTGCGTGTTGCCTCTGGGTGTGCCGCCACGGCCGGCCCACCCGTGGGTGGGCGTGCAGAACTGTTTGCGTGTGCCACTGGGTGTGCCGCCACGGCCGGCCCACCCGTGGGTGGGCGTGCAGAAACTGTTTGCGTGTGCCTCTGGGTGTGCCGCCACGGCCGGCCCACCCGTGGGTGGGCGTGCAGAACTGCTTGCGTGTTGCCTCTGGGTGTGCCGCCACGGCCGGCCCACCCGTGGAGTGGGCGTGCAGAACTGCTTGCGTGTTGCCTCTGGGTGTGCCGCCACGGCCGGCCCACCCGTGGGTGGGCGTGCAGAACGTGTTTGCGGTGTGCCACTGGATGTGCCGCCACGGCCGGCCCACCCGTGGTGTAGGCGTGCAGAGACTGCCTGCGTGTGCCTCTGGGTGTGCCGCCACGGCCGGCCCACCCGTGGGTGGGCGTGCAGAAGGGTTTGCGTGTTGCCTCTGGGTGTGCCGCCACGGCCCGGCCCACCCGTGGGTGAGCGTGCAGAAGGGCCTGCGTGTGCCTCTGGGTGTGCCGCCCGGCCGGCCCACCCGTGGGTGGGCGTGCAGAACGGCCTGCGGTTGCCTCTGGGTGTGCCGCCACGGCCGGCCCACCCGTGGGTGGGCGTGCAGAGAATGTTACTGCGTGTTGCCTCTGGGTGTGCCGCCCGCGGCCGGCCCACCCGTGGGTGGGCGTGCAGAACTGTCTGCGGTGTGCCACTGGGTGTGCCGCCACGGCCGGCCCACCCGATGGGTGGGCGTGCAGAACTGTTTGCGTGTGCCACTGGGTGTGCCGCCACGGCCGGCCCACCCGTGGGTGGGCGTGCAGAACTGTTTGCGTGTGCCACTGGAGTGTGCCGCCACGGCCGGCGCACCCGTGGGTGGCGTGCAGAAGGCGTTTCGCGTGTTGCCTCTGGGTGTGCCGCCACGGCCGACCCACCGTGGGTGGGCGTGCAGAAGGGTTTGCGTGTGCCACTGGGTGTGCCGCCGCGGCCGGCCCACCCCGTGGAGTGGTGCAGAACTGTTTGCGTTTGCCACTGGGTGTGCCGCCACGGCGACCCACCCGTGGAGTGAGGCGTGCAGAACGGTTTGCTGTGTTGCCTCTGGGTGTGCCGCCACGGCCGGCCCACCCGTGGGTGGGCGTGCAGAACTGTTTCGCGTGTGCCACTGGGTGTGCCGCCACGGCCGGCCCACCCGTGGGTGGGCGTGCAGAACTGTTTGCGTGTTGCCTCTGGGTGTGCCGCCACGGCCGGCCACCCGTGGGTGGGCGTGCAGGAGCTGTTTGCGTGTGCCACTGGGTGTGCCGCCCGACGGCGGCCCACCCCGTGGGTGGGCGTGCAGAAGGGTTTGCGGTTGCCTCTGGGTGTGCCGCCACGGCCGGCCCACCCGTGGGTGGGCGTGCAGAACGGCCTCGCGTGTGCCTCTGGGTGTGCCGCCACGGCCGGCCCACCCGTGGGTGGGCGTGCAGAACTGTTTGCGTGTGCCACTGGGTGTGCCGCCACGGCCCGGCCCACCCGTGGGTGGGCGTGCAGAAGGGTCTGCGGTTGCCTCTGGAGTGTGCCGCCACGGCCGGCCCACCGTGGGTGGCGTGCAGAAGTGTTTGCGTTTGCCTCTGGGTGTGCCGCCCGGCCAGGCCCACCGCGTGGTGGCGTGCAGAACTGTTTGCGTGTGCCACTGGGTGTGCCGCCACAGCCGGCCCACCCGTGGGTGGGCGTGCAGAACTGTTTGCGTGTGCCACTGGATTGTTGCCGCCACGACCGGCCCACCCGTGGATGGGCGTGCAGAACTGTTTGCGTGTGCCACTGGATGTGTGCCGCCCGCGGCCGGCCCACCCGTGGGTGGCGTGCAGAAAGGCCTCGCGGTTGCCTCTGGGTGTGCCGCCACGGCCGGCCCACCGTGGGTGGGCGTGCAGAACTGTTTGCGTGTTGCCACTGGGTGTGCCGCCACGGCCGGCCCACCACGTGGGTGGGCGTGCAGAACTGTTTGCGTGTGCCACTGGGTGTGCCGCCACGGCCGTCCCACCTGTGGGTGGCGTGCAGAAGCGGTTTGCGGTGTGTGCCTCTGGGTGTGCCGCCTGGCCGGCCCACCCGTGGGTGAGGCGTGCAGAACTGGTTTGCGGTGTGCCTACTGGGTGTGCCGCCCGGCCGGCCCACCCGTGGGTGGGCGTGCAGAACTGTTTGCGTGTGCCACTGGGTGTGCCGCCACGGCCGGCCCACCCGTGGGTGGGCGTGCAGAACTGTTTGCGTGTGCCACTGGGTGTGCCGCTACGGCCGGCCCACCCGTGGAGTGGCGTGCAGAAGCGGCCTGCGGTGTGCCTCTGGGTGTGCCGCCACGGCCGGCCCACCCGTGGGTGGCGTGCAGAAAGCTGTTTGCGTGTTGCCACTGGGTGTGCCGCCCACGGCCGAGCCACCCGTGGAGTGGGCGTGCAGAAGTGCCTGCGTGTTGCCTCTGGGTGTGCCGCCACGGCCGGCCCACCCGTGGGTGGGCGTGCAGAACTGTTTGCGTGTGCCACTGGGTGTGCCGCCACGGCCGGCACCACCCGTGGGTGGGCGTGCAGAAGCTGTCTGCGTGTGCCACTGGGTGTGCCGCCACGGCCAGCCACCCGTGGGTGGGCGTGCAGAACTGTTTGCGTGTGCCTCTGGGTGTGCCGCCACGGCCGGCCCACCGTGGGTGGCGTGCAGAAGGGCCTGCGTGGACTCTGGGTGTGCCGCCACGGCCGGCCCACCCGTGGGTGGGCGTGCAGAACTGTTTGCGTGTGCCACTGGGTGTGCACGCCACGGCCGGCCCACCCGTGGGTGGGCGTGCAGAACAGTCTGCGTGTGCCACTGGGTGTGCCGCCACGGCGACCACCCGTGGGTGGGCGTGCAAGAACTGTTTGCGTGTGCCACTGGGTGTGCCGCCACGGCCGGCCCACCGTGGGTGGGCGTGCAGAAGGGCTTGCGGTTGCCTCTGGGTGTGCCATACGGCCGGCCCACCGTGGAGTGAAGGCGTGCAGAAGGGCCTGCGGTTTGCCTCTGGGTGTGCCGCCACGGCCGGCCCACCCGTGGGTGGGCGTGCAGAACTGTTTGCGTGTGCCACTGGGTGTGCCGCCCGCGGCCGGCCCACCCGTGGGTGAGCGTGCAGAACGGTTGCGTGGTTGCCTCTGGGTGTGCCGCCGCGGCCGGCCCACCCGTGGGTGGCGCGTGCAGAACTGTTTGCGGTTGCCTCTGGGTGTGCCGCCTGGCGGCCCACCCGTGGTGGGCGTGCAGAACTGTTTGCGTGTGCCACTGGGTGTGCCGCCACGGCCGGCCCACCCGTGGGTGAGCGTGCAGAAAGGGTTTGCGTGTTGCCTCTGGGTGTGCCGCGGCCGGCCCACCGTGGGTGGCGTGCAGAAGGCCGCGTGTGCCTCTGGGTGTGCCGCACGGCCGACCCACCGTGGTGGCGTGCAGAACGTTGCGTGTGCCACTGGGTGTGCCGCCGCGGCCGACCCACCCGTGGGTAGGCGTGCAGAAGGGTCTGCGGTGTGCCTCTGGGTGTGCCGCCACGGCGACCCACCCGTGGAGTGGCGTGCAGAACTGTTTGCGTGTGCCACTGGGTGTGCCGCCACGGCCGGCCCACCCGTGGGTGGGCGTGCAGAACTGTTTGCGTGTGCCACTGGGTGTGCCGCCACGGCCGGCCCACCCGTGGAGTGGGCGTGCAGAACGGGTTTGCGTGTTGCCTCTGGGTGTGCCGCCCGGCCGACCCACCCGTGGGTGGGCGTGCAGAAGGGCCTGCGTGTTGCCTCTGGGTGTGCCGCCACGAGCCGGCCCACCCGTGGGTGGGCGTGCAGAACTGTTGCGGTGTGCCACTGGGTGTGCCGCACGGCCGGCCCACCGGTGGGTGGGCGTGCAGAAGGGTCTGCGATTTGCCTCTGGGTGTGCCGCCACGGCCGACAACACCCGTGAGTGGGCGTGCAGAAGGGCCTGGGTTGCCTCTGGGTGTGCCGCCACGGCCGGCCCACCCGTGGGTGGGCGTGCAGAACTGTTTGCGTGTGCCACTGGGTGTGCCGCCACGGCCGACCGCCACCGTGGAGTGGGGCGTGCAGAACTGTTTGCGTGATTGCCTCTGGGTGTGCCGCCACGGCCGGCCCCACCCGTGGGTGGGCGTGCAGAAGCTGTTTGCGTTGCCTCTGGGTGTGCCGCCACGGCCGGCCCACCGTGGAGTAAGCGTGCAGAAGGGCCTGCGTGTTGCCTCTGGAGTGTGCCGCCACGGCAGACCCACCCGTGGGTGGGCGTGCAGAACTGTCTGCGTGTGCCTCTGGGTGTGCCGCCACGGCCCGGCCCACCCGTGGAGTGGGCGTGCAGAACGTGTTTGCGTGTGCCACTGGGTGTGCCGCCACAGCCGGCCCACCCGTGGGGTGGCGCGTGCAGAAGGAGCACTGGCGAGTTTGCCTCTGGGTGTGCGCACGGCCGGCCCACCGATGGAGTGGCGTAGCAATGTCTGCGTGTGCCTCTGGGTGTGCCCGCCGGCCGGCCCACCCGTGGAGTGGGCGTGCAGAACTGTTTGCGTGTGCCTCTGGGTGTGCCGCCACGGCCGGCCCACCCGTGGGTGGGCGTGCAGAACTGTTTCGTGTGCCACTGGGTGTGCCGCCACAACCAGCCACCTAATCAGATGGCGTGAACTGTTTTGTGTGCCCTGGTGCATATGTAAACCATTATAATGGATGGAATTATAGAACTATTGCGCGTGTACTTTTTAGTGGTGTAAATACCAGACGATATTTCCGTAGGTGGCGTGCATTATATCAATTTTTTTGTGTGCACCCTGGCATTACCTATGGTAGTGACTGTTTGCGTCTTTGCTCTGGTTATTGCCATGCGTACAATAGTGTGATACAGAAGAAAACCTGTTGCCTCAGTGCCCATGACAAAACCGCACGTGATTGGCGTGCCAGAACACTGTGCGCATTTGCAGATCTTGATGTGTAGAAGACCATATGTGATGGATGACGTCCAGAACTCCTTTCGCGTGGATCAGTATGCAGTATGTGGTGGTATTATTCATAATATCAGCGTTGATCAAACCTTCCAAAGTGCCTTACAACACTCCATTTAAATGTGGTTGTCTATAGGCATTTGCGTCAATGCCACCAGGTGTGTATAGCAGCCCTGTAATTGAAAGGTGCAAAGAAGTTCATAGTTACTCTGGTGTGTACTTAGATGACCACCAATGATGACATCTGAAGTAACCTGCGATCAGCTCTGGATGTGCGCCAGCAGTGTTTCAGTGGTGGTGCAGACTGTTATATTTTTGAGTGTATGTGTATACAGTGATGGCTTCCATAGAAGCGCGTGGTTGCCTCTCAGGTTGTGCGACCCTGTAGTGAAATCAGAAACTATTTCAATATACTCTGAGTTGTACCTTGGCACAGTACCATGATGGCGTTTGAAGAACCTCAGTAAACTCATGTGTTACACTAATATTACTATTCATTGTGGTTACCAGAGACTTCATTTGCATGTTACTGATTGACCTTCTGGCCCACCTTGGCATCGGTTAGACGTATAAAAATCAGCTGTTATGCGCGCTATGATGTGCCATACAAAACAATTTTCTACCATTGAAGTTGATGTGGACAGGAGAAGACCTCTGGGATTGCCTCACGGTGTGCCCTCAGGCCGGTTCTGTCATTGGCGTCACCGAGGCTATTTCGCGTGTGTAGTAATATGCATACGCGTGGTTCGCAATGATTGGCGTGCAGAACTGTTTGCATGTGCCACTGGGTGTGCCGCCACGGCCGGCCCACCCGTGGAGTGGGCGTGCAGAAGTGTTCGCGTGTGCCACTGGGTGTGCCGCCACGGCCGGCCTACCCGTGGGTGGGCGTGCAGAAGTGTTTGCGTGTTGCCTCTGGGTGTGCCGCCACGGCCGGCCCACCCGTGGGTGGGCGTGCAGAAGTGCCTGCGGTTGCCTCTGGGTGTGCCGCCACGGCCGGCCCACCCGTGGGTGGGCGTGCAGAATAGCCGTCGGTTGCCTCTGGGTTTGCAGCCACGGCCGGCCCACCCGTGGGTGGGCGTGCAGAAGGGCCTGCGTGAAGCTCTGTGTGTGCCGCCACGGCCGGCCCACCCGTGGGTGGCGTGCAGAACTGTTTGCGTGTGCCACTGGGTGTGCCGCCACGGCCGGCCCACCCGTGGGTGGTCGTGCAGAACTGTTTGCGGTTGCCTCTGGGTGTGCCGCCACGGCCGGCCCACCCGTGGGTGGGCGTGCAGAAGGGCCTGCAGTTGCCTCTGGGTGTGCCGACACGGCCGGCCCACCCGTGGGTGGGCGTGCAGAAGGGCATGCGTGGGGCTCTGGGTGTGCCGCCACGGCCGCCCACCCGTGGGTGGGCGTGCAGAACTGTTTGCGTGTGCCACTGGATGTGCCGCCACGGACGGCCCACCCGTGGGTGGGCGTGCAGAACTGTTTGCGTGTGCCACTGGGTGTGCCGCCACAACCGGCCCACCCGTGGGTGGGCGTGCAGAACTGTTTACGTGTGCCACTGGTTGTGCCGCCACGGCCGGCCTACCCGAGGGTGGGCGTGCAGAAGGGTTTGCGGTTGCCTCTGGGTGTGCCGCCACGGCCGGCCCACCCGTGGGTGGGCGTGCAGAAGGGCCTGCGGTTGCCTCTGGGTGTGCCGCCACGGCCGGCCCACCCGTGGGTGGGCGTGCAGAACTGTTTGCGTGTGCCACTGGTTGTGCAGCCTCGGCCGGCCCACCCGTGGGTGGGCGTGCAGAACTGTTTGCGGTTGCCTCTGGGTGTGCCGCCACGGCCGGCCCACCCGTGGGTGGGCGTGCAGAAGGGCCTGCGGTTGCCTCTGGGTGTGCCGCCACGGCCGGCCCACCCGTGGGTGGGCGTGAAGAAGGGCCTGCGGTTGCCTCTGGGTGTGCCGCCACGGCCGGCTCACTCGTGGGTGTGCGTGCAGAACTGTTTGCGTGTGCCAATGGGTGTGCCGCCACGGCCGGCCCACCCGTGGGTGGGCGTGCAGAACTGTTTGCGTGTGCCTCTGGGTGTGCCGCCACGGCCGGCCCACCCGTGGGTAGGCGTGCAGAAGGTCCTGCGTGTGCCTCTGGGTGTGCCGCCACGGCCGGCCCACCCGTGGGTGGGCGTGCAGAAGGGTCTGCGTGTTGCCTCTGGGTGTGCCGCCACGGCCGGCCACCCATGGGTGGGCGTGCAGAACTGTTTGCGTGTGCCTCTGGGTGTGCCGCTACGGCCGGCCCACCCGTGGATGGGCGTGCAGAAGGGCCTGCGGTTGCCTCTGGGTGTGCCGCCACGGCCGGCCCACCCGTGGGTGGGCGTGCAGAAGTGCTTGCGTGTGCCACTGGGTGTGCCGCCACGGCCGGCCCACCCGTGGGTGGGCGTGCAGAACTGTTTGCGTGTGCCACTGGGTGTGCCGCCACGGCCGGCCCACCCGTGGAGTGGCGTGCAGAAGGGTTTGCGTGTTGCCTCTGGGTGTGCCGCCACGGCCGGCCCACCCGTGGGTGGGCGTGCAGAAGGGCCTGCGTGTGCCACTGGGTGTGCCGCCACGGCCGGCCCACCCGTGGGTGGGCGTGCAGAACTCTTTGCGTGTGCCTCTGGGTGTGCCGCCACGGCCGGCCCACCCGTGGGTGGGCGTGCAGAACTGTTTGCGTGTGCCACTGGGTGTGCCGCCACAACAGGCCCATTCGTGGGTGGGCGTGCAGAAAGGCCTGGGGTTGCCTCTGGGTGTGCTGCCACGGCCGGCCCACCCGTGGGTGGGCGTGCAGAACTGTTTGCGTGTGCCACTGGGTGTGCCGCCACGGCCGGCCCACCCGTGGGTGGGCGTGCAGAACTGTTTGCGTGTGCCACTGGGTGTGCCGCCACGGCAGGCCCACCCATGGGTGGGCGTGCAGAACTGTTTGCGTGTGCCACTGGGTGTGCCGCCACGGCCGGCGCACCCGTGGGTGGGCGTGCAGAAGGGTTTGCGGTTGCCTCTGGGTGTGCCGCCACGGCCGGCCCACCCGTGGGTGGGCGTGCAGAAGGGCCTGCATGTGCCTCTGGGTGTGCCGCCACGGCCGGCCTACCCGTGGGTGGGCGTGCAGAACTGTTTGCGTGTGCCTCTGGGTGTGCCGCCACGGCCGGCCCACCCGTGGGTGGGCGTGCAGAACTGTTTGCGTGTGCCACTGGGTGTGCCGCCACGGCCGAAGCCCGACCCGTGGGTGGGCGTGCAGAAAGGCCTGCGGTTGCCTCTGGGTGTGCTGCCACGGCCGGCCCACCCGTGGGTGGGCGTGCAGAACTGTTTGCGTGTGCCACTGGGTGTGCCGCCACGGCCGGCCCACCCGTGGGTGGGCGTGCAGAAGGGCCTGCGGTTGCCTCTGGGTGTGCCGCCACGGCCGGTTCACTCGTGGGTGTGCGTGCAGAACTGTTTGCGTGTGCCAATGGGTGTGCCGCCACGGCCGGCCCACCCGTGGGTGGCGTGCAGAACTGTTTGCGTGTGCCTCTGGGTGTGCCGCCACGGCCGGCCCACCCGTGGGTAGGCGTGCAGAACGGTCCTGCGTGTGCCTCTGGGTGTGCCGCCACGGCCGGCCCACCCGTGGGTGGGGCGTGCAGAAGTGTCTGCGTGTTGCCTCTGGGTGTGCCGCCACGGCCGGCTCACCCGTGGGTGGGCGTGCAGAAGGGTCTGCAGTGTGCCTCTGGGTGTGCCGCCACGGCCGGCCCACCCGTGGGTGGGCGTGCAGAACTGTTTGCGTGTGCCTCTGGGTGTGCCGCCACGGCCGGCCCACCCGTGGATGGGCGTGCAGAACTGTTTGCGTGTGCCAATGGGTGTGCCGCCACGGCCGGCGCACCCGTGGGTGGGCGTGCAGAAGGGTTTGCGGTTGCCTCTGGGTGTGCCGCCACGGCCGGCCCACCCGTGGGTGGGTGTGCAGAAGGGCCTGCGTGTGCCACTGGGTGTGCCGCCACGGCCGGCCCACCCGTGGGTGGGCGTGCAGAACTCTTTGCGTGTGCCTCTGGGTGTGCCGCCACGGCCGGCCCACCCGTGGGTGGGCGTGCAGAACTGCATGCGTGATCCACTGGGTGTGCCGCCACGGCCGGCCCACCTGTGGGTGGGCGTGCAGAATAGCCTTCGGTTGCCTCTGGGTTTACAGCCACGGTCGGCCCACACGTGGGTAGGCGTGCAGAACTGTTTGCGTGTGCCTCTGGGTGTGCCGCCACGGCCCGCCCACCCGTGGGTGGGCGTGCAGAAGGGCCTGCGTGAAGCTCTGTGTGTGCCGCCACGGCCGGCCCACCCGTGGGTGGGTGTGCAGAAGGCCCTGCGGTTGCCTCTGGGTGTGCCTCCACGGCCGGTTCACCCGTGGTGGGCGTGCAGAACTGCTTGCGTGTGCCTCTGGGTGTGCCGCCACGGCCGGCCCACCCGTGGGTGGGCGTGGAGAAGTGTTTGCGTGTGCCACTGGGTGTGCCGCCACGGCCGGCCCACCCGTGGGTGGGCGTGCAGAACTGTTTGAGTGTGCCACTGGATGTGCCGCCACGGCCGGCCCACCCGTGGAGTGGGCGTGCAGAACTGTATGCGTGATGCCACTGGGTGTGCCGCCACGGCCGGCTCACCCGTGGCTGGCGTGCAGAACTCTTTGCGTGTGCCACTGGGTGTGCGCCAACGGCCGGCCCACCAGTGGGTGGGCGTGCAGAACTGTTTGCGTGTGCCACTGGATGTGCCGCCACGGCCGGCCCACCCGTGGGTGGGCGTGCAGAACTGTATGCGTGATCCACTGGGTGTGCCGCCACGGCCGGCCCACCTGTGGGTGGGCGTGCAGAAGGGTTTGCGGTTGCCTCTGGGTGTGCCGCCACGGCCGGCCCACCCGTGGGTGGGCGTGCAGAACTGTTTGCGTGTGCCACTGGGTGTGCCGCCACGGCCGGCCCACCCGTGGGTGGGCGTGCAGAACTGTTTGCGTGTGCCACTGGGTGTGCCGCCACGGCCGGCGCACCCGTGGGTGGGCGTGCAGAAGGGTTTGCGGTTGCCTCTGGGTGTGCCGCCACGGCCGGCCCACCCGTGGGTGGGCGTGCAGAAGGGCCTGCGTGTGCCTCTGGGTGTGCCGCCACGGCCGGCCCACCCGTGGGTGGGCGTGCAGAACTGTATGCGTGATCCACTGGGTGTGCCGCCACAGCCGGCCCACCTGTGGGTGGGCGTGCAGAACTGTTTGCGTGTGCCACTAGGTGTGCCGCCACGGCCGGCCCACCCGTGGGTGGGCGTGCAGAACTGTTCGCGTGTGCCTCTGGGTGTGCCGCCACGGCCGGCCCACCCGTGGGTGGCCGTGCAGAAGGGCCTGCGTTTGCCTCTGGCTGTGCCGCCACGGCCGGCCCACCCGTGGGTGGGCGTGCAGAACTGTTAGCATGAGCCTCTGGGTGTGCCGCCACGGCCGGCCCACCCGTTGGTGGGCGTACAGAAGTGTTTGCGTGTGCCACTGGGTGTGCCGCCACGGCCGGCCCACCCGTGGGTGGGCGTGCAGAACTGTTTGCGTGTGCCACTGGATGTGCCGCCACGGCCGGCCCACCCGTGGGTGGGCGTGCAGAACTGTATGCGTGATCCACTGGGTGTGCCGCCACAGCCGGCTCACCCGTGGCTGGCGTGCAGAACTCTTTGCGTGTGCCACTGAGTGTGCCGCCACGGCCGGCCCACCCGTGGGTGGGCGTGCAGAAAAGTTTGCGGTTGCCTCTGGGTGTGCCGCTACGGCCGGCCCACCCGTGGGTGGGCGTGCAGAAGGGTCTGCGGTTGCCTCTTGGTGTGCCGCCACGGCCGGCCCACCCGTGGGTGGGCGTGCAGAAGTGCCTGCGTTTGCCTCTGGGTGTGCCGCCACGGCCGGCCCACCCGTGGGTGGGCGTGCAGAACTGTATGCGTGATCCACTGGGTGTGCCGCCACGGCCGGCCCACCCGTGGGTGGGCGTGCAGAATATCCGTCGGTTGCCTCTGGGTATACAGCCACGGCCGGCCCACACGTAGGTAGGCGTGCAGAACTGTTTGCGTGTGCCACTGGGTGTGCCGCCACGGCCGGCCCACCCGTGGGTTGGCGTGCAGAACTGTTTGCGTGTGCCAATGGGTGTGCCGCCACGGCCGGCCCACCCGTGGGTGGGCGTGCAGAACTGTTTGCGTGTGCCACTGGGTGAGCCGCCACAACCGGGCCGCCCGTGGGTGGGCGTGCAGAACTGTTTACCTGTGCCACTGGGTGTGCCGCCACGGCCGGCCTACCCGAGGGTGGGGCGTGCAGAAGGGTTTGCGGTTGCCTCTGGGTGTGCCGCCACGGCCGGCCCACCCGTGGGTGGGCGTGCAGAAGGGCCTGCGGTTGCCTCTGGGTGTGCCGCCACGGCCGGCCCACCCGTGGGTGGGGCGTGCAGAACTGTTTGCGTGTGCCACTGGGTGTGCCGCCACGGCCGGCCCACCCGTGGGTGGGCGTGCAGAACTGTTTGCGTGTGCCTCTGGGTGTGCCGCCACGGCCGGCCCACCCGTGGGTGGGCGTGCAGAAGGGCCTGCGGTTGCCTCTGGGTGTGCCGCCACGGCCGGCCCACCCGTGGGTGGGCGTGCAGAACTGTTTGCGTGTGCCACTGGGTGTGCAGCCACGGCCGGCGCACCCGTGGGTGGGCGTGCAGAACTGTTTGCGTGTGCCACTGGGTGTGCCGCCACGGCCGGCCCACCCGTGGGTGGGCGTGCAGAACTGTTTGCGTGTGCCTCTGGGTGTGCCGCCACGGCCGGCCCATTCGTGGGTAGGCGTGCAGAAAGGCCTGCGGTTGCCTCTGGGTGTGCTGCCACGGCCGGCCCACCCGTGGGTGGGCGTGCAGTACAGTTCGTGTGCCACTGGGTGTGCCGCCACGGCCGGCCCACCCGTGGAGTGGGCGTGCAGAACTGTTTGCGTGTGCCACTGGGTGTGCCGCCACGGCCGGCCCACCCGTGGGTGGGCGTGCAGAAGGGTTTGCGGTTGCCTCTGGGTGTGCCGCCACGGCCGGCCCACCCGTGGGTGGGCGTGCAGAAGGGCCTGCGTGTTGCCTCTGGGTGTGCCGCCACGGCCGGCCCACCCGTGGGTGGGGCGTGCAGAACTGTTTGCGTGTGCCTCTGGGTGTGCCGCCACGGCCGGCCCACCCGTGGGTGGGCGTGCAGAACTGTTTGCGTGTGCCACTGGGTGTGCCGCCACGGCCGGCCCATCCGTGGGTGGGCGTGCAGAAAGGCCTGCGGTTGCCTCTGGGTGTGCTGCCACGGCCGGCCCACCCGTGGGTGGGCGTGCAGAACTGTTTGCGTGTGCCACTGGGTGTGCCGCCACGGCCGGCCCACCCGTGGGTGGGCGTGCAGAACTGTTTGCGTGTGCCACTGGATGTGCCGCCACGGCCGGCCCACCCGTGGGTGGGCGTGCAGAACTGTCTGCGTGATGCCACTGGGTGTGCCGCCACAGCCGGCCCACCTGTGGGTGGGGCGTGCAGAACTGTTTGCGTGTGCCACTGGGTGTGCCGCCACGGCCGGCCCACCCGTGGGTGGGCGTGCAGAACTGTATGCGTGATGCCACTGGGTGTGCCGCCACAGCCGGCCCACCCGTGGGTGGGCGTGCAGAACTGTTTGCGTGTGCCACTGGGTGTGCCGCCACGGCCGGCCCACCCGTGGAGTGGGCGTGCAGAAGGGCCTGCAGTTGCCTCTGGGTGTGCCGCCACGGCCGGCCCACCCGTGGGTGGGCGTGCAGAAGGGCCTGCGGTTGCCTCTGGGTGTGCCGCCACGGCCGGCCCACCCGTGGGTGGGCGTGCAGAAATGTTTGCGTGTGCCACTGGGTGTGCCGCCACGGCCGGCCCACCCGTGGGTGGGCGTGCAGAACTGTTTGCGTGTGCCACTGGGTGTGCCGCCACGGCCGGCCCTACCCGAGGGTGGGCGTGCAGAAGGGTTTGCGGTTGCCTCTGGGTGTGCCGCCACGGCCGGCCCACCCGTGGGTGGGCGTGCAGAAGGGTCTGCGGTTGCCTCTGGGTGTGCCGCCACGGCCGGCCCACCCGTGGGTGGGCGTGCAGAACTGTTTGCGTGTGCCACTGGGTGTGCAGCCACGGCCGGCCCACCCGTGGGTGGGCGTGCAGAACTGTTTGCGGTTGCCTCTGGGTGTGCCGCCACGGCCGGCCCACCCGTGGGTGGGCGTGCAGAACTGTTTGCGTGTGCCTCTGGGTGTGCCGCTACGGCCGGCCCACCCGTGGAGTGGGCGTGCAGAAGGGCCTGCGTGTTGCCTCTGGGTGTGCCGCCACGGCCGGCCCACCCGTGGGTGGGCGTGCAGAACTGTTTGCGTGTGCCACTGGGTGTGCAGCCACGGCCGGCCCACCCGTGGGTGGGCGTGCAGAACTGTTTGCGTGTGCCTCTGGGTGTGCCGCCACGGCCGGCCCATCCGTGGGTGGGCGTGCAGAAAGGCCTGGGGTTGCCTCTGGGTGTGCTGCCACGGCCGGCCCACCCGTGGGTGGGCGTGCAGAACTGTTTGCGTGTGCCAATGGGTGTGCCGCCACGGCCGGCCCACCCGTGGGTGGGCGTGCAGAACTGTTTGCGTGTGCCACTGGGTGTGCCGCCACGGCCGGCCCACCCGTGGGTGGGCGTGCAGAAGGGTTTGCGGTTGCCTCTGGGTGTGCCGCCACGGCCGGCCCACCCGTGGGTGGGCGTGCAGAAGGGCCTGCGGGTTGCCTCTGGGTGTGCTGCCACGGCCGGCCCACCCGTGGGTGGGCGTGCAGAACTGTTTGCGTGTGCCACTGGGTGTGCCGCCACGGCCGGCCCACCCGTGGGTGGGCGTGCAGAACTGTTTGCGTGTGCCACTGGGTGTGCCGCCAAGGCCGGCGCACCCGTGGGTGGGCGTGCAGAAGGGCCTGCGGGTGCCTCTGGGTGTGCCGCCACGGCCGGCCCACCCGTGGGTGGGCGTGCAGAACTGTTTGCGTGTGCCTCTGGGTGTGCCGCCACGGCCGGCCTACCCGTGGGTGGGCGTGCAGAAGGGCCTGCGTTTGCCTCTGGGTGTGCCGCCACGGCCGGCCCCACCCGTGGGTGGGCGTGCAGAAGGGCCTGCGTTTGCCTCTGGGTGTGCCGCCACGGCCGGCCACCCATGGGTGGGCGTGCAGAACTGTTTGCGTGTGCCTCTGGGTGTGCCGCCACGGCCGGCCCACCCGTGGGTGGGCGTGCAGAAGGGCCTGCGGTTGCCTCTGGGTGTGCCGCCACGGCCGGCCCACCCGTGGGTGGGCGTGCAGAAGTGCCTGCGTGTTGCCATCTGGGTGTGCCGCCACGGCCGGCCCACCCGTGGGTGGGCGTGCAGAACTGTTTGCGTGTGCCACTGGGTGTGCCGCCACGGCCGGCCCACCCGTGGGTGGGCGTGCAGAACTGTTTGCGTGTTCCACTGGGTGTGCCGCCACGGCCGGCCCACCCGTGGGTGGGCGTGCAGAACTGTTTGCGTGTGCCACTGGGTGTGCCGCCACGGCCGGCCCACCCGTGGGTGGGCGATGCAGAAGGGTTTGCGGTTGCCTCTGGGTGTGCCGCCACGGCCGGCCCACCCGTGGGTGGGCGTGCAGAACGGGTTTGCGTGTGCCTCTGGGTGTGCCGCCACGGCCGGCCCACTCGTGGGTAGGCGTGCAGAACTGTCCTGCGTGTGCCTCTGGGTGTGCCGCCACGGCCGGCCCACCCGTGGGTGGGCGTGCAGAAGGGCCTGCGTGTTGCCTCTGGGTGTGCCGCCACGGCCGGCCACCCATGGGTGGGCGTGCAGAAGGGTCGGCGGTTGCCTCTGGGTGTGCCGCCACGGCCGGCCCACCCATGGGTGGGCGTGCAGAAGTGTCTGCGGTTGCCTCTGGGTGTGCCGCCACGGCCGGCCCACCCATGGGTGGGCGTGCAGAAGGGCCTGCGTGTTGCCTCTGGGTGTGCCGCCACGGCCGGCCCACCCGTGGGTGGGCGTGCAGAAGGGCTTGCGTGTGCCTCTGGGTGTGCCGCCACGGCCGGCCCACCCGTGGGTGGGCGTGCAGAACTGTTTGCGTGTGCCACTGGGTGTGCCGCCACGGCCGGCCGACCCGTGGGTGGGCGTGCAGAACTGTTTGCGTGTGCCACTGGGTGTGCCGCCACGGCCGGCCCACCCGTGGGTGGGCGTGCAGAAGGGTTTGCGGTTGCCTCTGGGTGTGCCGCCACGGCCGGCCCACCCGTGGGTGGGCGTGCAGAAGGGCCTGCGTGTTGCCTCTGGGTGTGCCGCCACGGCCGGCCCACCCGTGGGTGGGCGTGCAGAACTGTTTGCGTGTGCCACTGGGTGTGCCGCCACGGCCGGCCCACCCGTGGGTGGGCGTGCAGAACGGTTTGCGTGTTGCCTCTGGGTGTGCCGCCACGGCCGGCCCACCCGTGGGTGGGCGTGCAGAAGGGCCTGCGGTTGCCTCTGGGTGTGCCGCCACGGCCGGCCCACCCGTGGGTGGGCGTGCAGAACTGTTTGCGTGTGCCACTGGGTGTGCCGCCACGGCCGGCCCACCCGTGGGTGGGCGTGCAGAAGGGTTTGCGTGTTGCCTCTGGGTGTGCCGCCACGGCCGGCCCACCCGTGGGTGGGCGTGCAGAAGGGTTTGCGTGTTGCCTCTGGGTGTGCCGCCACGGCCGGCCCACCCGTGGGTGGGCGTGCAGAACTGTTTGCGTGTGCCACTGGGTGTGCCGCCACGGCCGGCCCACCCGTGGGTGGGCGTGCAGAACTGTTTGCGTGTGCCACTGGGTGTGCCGCCACGGCCGGCCCACCCGTGGGTGGGCGTGCAGAAGGGTTTGCGTGTTGCCTCTGGGTGTGCCGCCACGGCCGGCCCCACCCGTGGGTGGGCGTGCAGAACTGTTTGCGTGTGCCACTGGGTGTGCCGCCACGGCCGGCCCACCCGTGGGTGGGCGTGCAGAACTGTTTGCGTGTGCCACTGGGTGTGCCGCCACGGCCGGCCCACCCGTGGGTGGGCGTGCAGAAGTGCCTGCGTGTTGCCTCTGGGTGTGCCGCCACGGCCGGCCCACCCGTGGGTGGGCGTGCAGAACTGTTTTGCGTGTGCCACTGGGTGTGCCGCCACGGCCGGCCCACCCGTGGGTGGGCGTGCAGAACTGTTTGCGTGTGCCACTGGGTGTGCCGCCACGGCCGGCCCACCCGTGGGTGGGCGTGCAGAACTGTTTGCGTGTGCCACTGGGTGTGCCGCCACGGCCGGCCCACCCGTGGGTGGGCGTGCAGAACTGTTTGCGTGTGCCACTGGGTGTGCCGCCACGGCCGGCCCACCCGTGGGTGGGCGTGCAGAAGTGTTTGCGTGTGCCGCTGGGTGTGCCGCCACGGCCGGCCCACCCGTGGGTGGGCGTGCAGAACTGTTTGCGTGTGCCACTGGGTGTGCAGCCACGGCCGGCCCACCCGTGGGTGGGCGTGCAGAACTGTTTGCGTGTGCCACTGGGTGTGCCGCCACGGCCGGCCCACCCGTGGGTGGGCGTGCAGAACTGTTTGCGGTGTGCCACTGGGTGTGCCGCCACGGCCGGCCCACCCGTGGGTGGGCGTGCAGAACTGTTTGCGTGTTGCCACTGGGTGTGCCGCCACGGCCGGCCCACCCGTGGGTGGCGTGCAGAAGGGTTTGCGGTTGCCTCTGGGTGTGCCGCCACGGCCGGCCCACCCGTGGGTGGGCGTGCAGAACTGTTTGCGGTGTGCCTCTGGGTGTGCCGCCACGGCCGGCCCACCCGTGGGTGGGCGTGCAGAACTGTTTGCGTGTGCCACTGGGTGTGCCGCCACGGCCGGCCCACCCGTGGGTGGGCGTGCAGAACTGTTTGCGTGTGCCACTGGGTGTGCAGCCACGGCCGGCCCACCCGTGGGTGGGCGTGCAGAAGGGTTTGCGTGTGCCACTGGGTGTGCCGCCACCGCCGGCTCACCCGTGGCTGGCGTGCAGAACTCTTTGCGTGTGCCACTAAGTGTGCCGCCACGGCCGGCCCACCCGTGGTTGGGCGTGCAGAACTGTTTGCGTGTGCCACTGGATGTGCCGCCACGGCCGGCCCACCCGTGGGTGGGCGTGCAGAAAGTGCCTGCGTTTGCCTCTGGGTGTGCCGCCACGGCCGGCCCACCCGTGGGTGGCGTGCAGAACTGTTTGCGTGTGCCACTGGATGTGCCGCCACGGCCGGCCCACCCGTGGGTGGGCGTGCAGAACTGTTTGCGTGTGCCACTGGGTGTGCCGCCACAACCGGCCCACCCGTGGGTGGGCGTGCAGAACTGTTTACGTGTGCCACTGGGTGTGCCGCCACGGCCGGCCTACCCGAGGGTGGGCGTGCAGAAGGGTTTGCGGTTGCCTCTGGGTGTGCCGCCACGGCCGGCCCACCCGTGGGTGGGCGTGCAGAAGGGCCTGCGGTTGCCTCTGGGTGTGCCGCCACGGCCGGCCCACCCGTGGGTGGGCGTGCAGAACTGTTTGCGTGTGCCACTGGGTGTGCAGCCTCGGCCGGCCCACCCGTGGGTGGGCGTGCAGAACTGTTTGCGGTTGCCTCTGGGTGTGCCGCCACGGCCGGCCCACCCGTGGGTGGGCGTGCAGAAGGGTTTGCGGTTGCCTCTGGGTGTGCCGCCACGGCCGGCCCACCCGTGAGTGGGCGTGCAGAAGGGCCTGCGGTTGCCTCTGGGTGTGCCGCCACGGCCGGCCCACCCGTGGGTGGGCGTGCAGAACTGTTTGCGTGTGCCACTGGGTGTGCCGCCACGGCCGGCCCACCCGTGGGTGGGCGTGCAGAAGGGTTTGCGGTTGCCTCTGGGTGTGCCGCCACGGCCGGCCCACCCGTGGGTGGGCGTGCAGAACTGTTTGCGTGTGCCACTGGGTGTGCCGCCACAGCCGGCCCACCCGTGGGTGGGCGTGCAGAACTGTTTGCGTGTGCCACTGGGTGTGCCGCCACGGCCGGCCCACCCGAGGGTGGGCGTGCAGAAGGGTTTGCGGTTGCCTCTGGGTGTGCCGCCACGGCCGGCCCACCCGTGGGTGGGCGTGCAGAAAGGCCTGCGGTTGCCTCTGGGTGTGCCGCCACGGCCGGCCCACCCGTGGGTGGGCGTGCAGAACTGTTTGCGTGTGCCACTGGGTGTGCAGCCACGGCCGGCCCACCCGTGGGTGGGCGTGCAGAAGGGCCTGGGTTTGCCTCTCAGTGTGCCGCCACGGCCCGGCCCACCCGTGGGTGGGCGTGCAGAACTGTTTGCGTGTGCCTCTGGGTGTGCCGCCACGGCCGGTTCACTCGTGGGTGTGCGTGCAGAACTGTTTGCGTGTGCCAATGGGTGTGCCGCCACGGCCGGCCCACCCGTGTGTGGGCGTGCAGAACTGTTTGCGTGTGCCTCTGGTTGTGCCGCACGGCCGGCCCACCCGTGGGTAGGCGTGCAGAAGGTCCTGCGGTTGCCTCTGGGTGTGCCGCCACGGCCGGCCCACCCGTGGGTGGGCGTGCAGAAGGGTTTGCGGTTGCCTCTGGGTGTGCCGCCACGGCCGGCTTACCCGTGGGTGGGCGTGCAGAAGGGCCGGCAGTTGCCTCTGGGTGTGCCGCCACGGCCGGCTCACCCGTGGGTGGGCGTGCAGAAGGGCCTGCGGTTGCCTCTGGGTGTGCCGCCACGGCCGGCCCACCCGTGGGTGGGCGTGCAGAACTGTTTGCGTGTGCCACTGGGTGTGCCGCCACGGCCGGCCCACCCATGGGTGGGCGTGCAGAACTGTTTGCGTGTGCCACTGGGTGTGCCGCCACGGCCGGCGCACCCGTGGGTGGGCGTGCAGAAGGGTTTGCGGTTGCCTCTGGGTGTGCCGCCACGGCCGGCCCACCCGTGGGTGGGCGTGCAGAACTGTTTGCGTGTGCCTCTGGGTGTGCCGCCTCGGCCGGCCCACCCGTGGGTGGGCGTGCAGAACTGTTTGCGTGTGCCACTGGGTGTGCCGCCACGGCCGGCCCATCCGTGGGTGGGCGTGCAGAAAGGCCTGCGGTTTGCCTCTGGGTGTGCTGCCACGGCCGGCCCACCCGTGGGTGGGCGTGCAGAACTGTTTGCGTGTGCCAATGGGTGTGCCGCCACGGCCGGCCCACCCGTGGGTGGGCGTGCAGAACTGTTTGCGTGTGCCACTGGATGTGCCGCCACGGCCGGCCCACCCGTGGGTGGGCGTGCAGAACTGTATGCGTGATGCCACTGGGTGTGCCGCCACGGCCGGCCCACCTGTGGGTGGGCGTGCAGAACTGTTTGCGTGTGCCACTAGGTGTGCCGCCACGGCCGGCCCACCCGTGGGTGGGCGTGCAGAACCGTTTGCGTGTGCCACTGGGTGTGCCGCCACGGCCGGCCCACCCGTGGGTGGGCGTGCAGAACTGTATGCGTGATGCCACTGGCTGTGCCGCCACGGCCGGCCCACCTGTGGGTGGGCGTGCAGAACTGTTTGCGTGTGCCTCTGGGTGTGCCGCCACGGCCGGCCCACCCGTGGGTGGGCGTGCAGAAGGGCCTGCGTTTGCCTCTGGGTGTGCCGCCACGGCCGGCCCACCCGTGGGTGGGCGTGCAGAACTGTTTGCATGTGCCACTGGGTGTGCCGCCACGGCCGGCCCACCCGTGGGTGGGCGTGCAGAAGTGTTTGCGTGTGCCACTGGGTGTGCCGCCACGGCCGGCCCACCCGTGGGTGGGCGTGCAGAACTGTATGCGTGATCGACTGGGTGTGCCGCCACAGCCGGCTCACCCGTGGCTGGCGTGCAGAACTTTTTGCGTGTGCCACTGAGTGTGCCGCCACGGCCGGCCCACCCGTGGGTGGGCGTGCAGAAGGGTTTGCGGTTGCCTCTGGGTGTGCCGCCACGGCCGGCCCACCCGTGGGTGGGCGTGCAGAAGTGCCTGCGTTTGCCTCTGGGTGTGCCGCCACGGCCGGCCCACCCGTGGGTGGGCGTGCAGAACTGTTTGCATGTGCCACTGGGTGTGCCGCCACGGCCGGCCCACCCGTGGAGTGGGCGTGCAGAATAGCTCGTCGTGTTGCCTCTGGGTGTGCAGCCACGGCCGGCCCACCCGTGGGTAGGCGTGCAGAACTGTTTGCGTATGCCTCTGGGTGTGCCGCCACGGCCGGCCCACCCGTGGGTGGGCGTGCAGAAGGGCCTGCGTGAAGCTCTGTGTGTGCCGCTACGGCCGGCCCACCCTTGGGCCGGCGTGCAGAACTGTTTGCGTGTGCCACTGGGTGAGCCGCCACGGCCGGCCCACCCGTGGGTGGGCGTGCAGAATTGTTTGCGTGTGCCACTGGGTGTGCCGCCACGGCCGGCCCACCCGTGGAGTGGAGCGTGCAGAAGGGCCTGCGGTTGCCTCTGGGTGTGCCGCCACGGCCGGTTCACCCGTGGGTGGGCGTGCAGAACTGTTTGCGTGTGCCAATGGGTGTGCCGCCACGGCCGGCCCACCCGTGGGTGGGCGTGCAGAACTGTTTGCATGTGCCACTGGGTGTGCCGCCACGGCCGGCCCACCCGTGGGTGGGCGTGCAGAAGTGTTTGCGTGTGCCACTGGGTGTGCCGCCACGGCCGGCCTACCCGTGGGTGGGCGTGCAGAAGGGTTTGCGGTTGCCTCTGGGTGTGCCGCCACGGCCGGCCCACCCGTGGGTGGGCGTGCAGAAGTGCCTGCGGTTGCCTCTGGGTGTGCCGCCACGGCCGGCCCACCCGTGGGTGGGCGTGCAGAATGACCTGTCGGTTGCCTCTGGGTGTGCAGCCACGGCCGGCCCACCCGTGGGTGGGCGTGCAGAGAGCCTGCGTGATGCTCTGTGTGTGCCGCCGCCCGGCCCACCCGTGGTTTGGCGTGCAGAAATGTTTGCGTGTGCCACTGGGTGTGCCGCCACGGCCGGCGCACCCGTGGGTGGGCGTGCAGAAGGGTTTGCGGTTGCCTCTGGGTGTGCTGCCACGGCCAGCCCACCCGTGGGTGGGCGTGCAGAACTGTTTGCGTGTGCCTCTGGGTGTGCCGCGACGGCCGGCCCACCCGTGGGTAGGCGTGCAGAAGGTCCTGCGTGTGCCTCTGGGTGTGCCGCCACGGCCGGCCCACCCGTGGGTGGGCGTGCAGAAGGGCCGGCAGTTGCCTCGGGTGTGCCGCCACGGCCGGCTTACCCGTGGGTGGGCATGCAGAAGGGCGGCAGTTGCCTCTGGGTGTGCCGCCACGGCCGGCCACCCATGGGTGGGCGTGCAGAACTGTTTGCGTGTGCCTCTGGGTGTGCCGCTACGGCCGGCCCACCCGTGGATGGCGTGCAGAAGGGCCTGCGGTTGCCTCTGGGTGTGCCGCCACGGCCGGCCCACCCGTGGGTGGGCGTGCAGAAGTGCCTGCGTTTGCCTCTGGGTGTGCCGCCACGGCAGGCCCACCCATGGAGTGGGCGTGCAGAACTGTTTGCGTGTGCCACTGGGTGTGCCGCCACGGCCGGCGCACCCGTGAGTGGGCGTGCAGAAGGGTTCTGCGGTTGCCTCTGGGTGTGCCGCCACGGCCGGCCCACCCGTGGGTGGGCGTGCAGAAGGGCCTGCGTGTGCCACTGGGTGTGCCGCCACGGCCGGCCCACCCGTGGGTGGGCGTGCAGAACTCTTTGCGTGTGCCTCTGGGTGTGCCGCCACGGCCGGCCCACCCGTGGAGTGGGCGTGCAGAACTGCTTGCGTGATGCCACTGGGTGTGCCGCCACGGCCGGCCCACCTGTGGGTGGGCGTGCAGAATAGCCTGCGGTTGCCTCTGGGTGTGCCGCCACGGCCGGCCCACCCGTGGGTGGGCGTGCAGAACTGTTTGCGTGTGCCTCTGGGTGTGCCGCCACGGCCGGCCCACCCGTGGAGTGGGCGTGCAGAAGAGCTGTCTGCGTGATGCCTCTGGGTGTGCCGCCACGGCCGGCCCACCCGTGGGTGGAGCGTGCAGAAGGCCTTGCGTGTTGCCTCTGGGTGTGCCGCCACGGCCGGTTCACCCGTGGTGGGCGTGCAGAACTGCCTGCGGTGTGCCTCTGGGTGTGCCGCCACGGCCGGCCCACCCGTGGGTGGGCGTGCAGAAGTGTTTGCGTGTGCCACTGGGTGTGCCGCCACGGCCGGCCCACCCGTGGGTGGGCGTGCAGAACTGTTTGCAGTGTGCCACTGGATGTGCCGCCACGGCCGGCCCACCCGTGGGTGGCGTGCAGAACTGTATGCGTGATCCACTGGGTGTGCCGCCACAGCCGGCTCACCCGTGGCTGGGCGTGCAGAACTGCTTTGCGTGTGCCACTGGGTGTGCCGCCACGGCCGGCCCACCACGTGGGTGGGCGTGCAGAACTGTTTGCGTGTGCCACTGGGTGTGCCGCCACGGCCCGGCCCACCTGTGGGTGGGCGTGCAGAAGGGTTTGCGGTTGCCTCTGGGTGTGCCGCCACGGCCGACCCACCCGTGGGTGGGCGTGCAGATCTGTTTGCGTGTGCCAATGGGTGTGCCGCCACGGCCGGCCCACCCGTGGAGTTGGCGTGCAGAACTGTTTGCGTGTGCCACTGGGTGTGCCGCCACGGCCGGCCCACCCGTGGGTGGTCGTGCAGAACTGTTTGCGGTTGCATCTGGGTGTGCCGCCACGGCCGGCCCACCCGTGGAGTGGGCGTGCAGAAGGGCCGGCAGTTGCCTCTGGGTGTGCCGACACGGCCGGCCCACCCGTGGAGTGGGCGTGCAGAAGGGCATGCGTGGGGCTCTGGGTGTGCCGCCACGGCCGGCCCACCCGTGGAGTGGGCGTGCAGAACTGTTTGCGTGTGCCACTGGATGTGCCGCCACGGCCGGCCCACCCGTGGGTGGGCGTGCAGAACTGTTTGCGTGTGCCACTGGGTGTGCCGCCACAACCGGCCCACCGTGGGTGGGCGTGCAGAACTGTTTACGTGTGCCACTGGGTGTGCCGCCACGGCCGGCCTACCCGAGGTGGGCGTGCAGAAGGGTTTCGCGGTTGCCTCTGGGTGTGCCGCCACGGCCGGCCCACCCGTGGGTGAAGCGTGCAGAAGAGGCCTGCGAGTTTGCCTCTGGGTGTGCCGCCACGGCCGGCCCACCCGTGGGTGGGCGTGCAGAACTGTTTGCGTGTGCCACTGGGTGTGCAGCCTCGGCCGGCCCACCCGTGGGTGAGGCGTGCAGAACTGTTTGCGTGTTGCCACTGGGTGTGCCGCCACGGCCGGCCCACCCGTGGGTGGCGTGCAGAAGGGCCTGCGTGTTGCCTCTGGGTGTGCCGCCACGGCCGGCCCACCCGTGGGTGGAGCGTGCAGAAGGGCCTGCGGTTGCCTCTGGGTGTGCCGCCACGGCGGCCCACTCGTGGGTGTGCGGCGCAGAACTGTTTGCGTGTGCCAATGTGTGTGCCGCCGCGGCCGGCCCACCCGTGTGTGGGCGTGCAGAACTGTTTGCGTGTGCCTCTGGGTGTGCCGCCACGGCCGGCCCACCCGTGGGTAGGCGTGCAGAAGGTCCTGCGTGTGGCCTCTGGGTGTGCCGCCACGGCCGGCCCACCCGTGGGTGGGCGTGCAGAAGGGCCGGCAGTTGCCTCCGGGTGTGCCGCCACGGCCGGCTTACCCGTGGGTGGGCATGCAGAAGGGCCGGCAGTTGCCTCTGGGTGTGCCGCCACGGCAGGCCACCCATGGGTGGGCGTGCAGAACTGTTTGCGTGTGCCACTGGGTGTGCCGCCACGGCGGCGCACCGTGGGTGAGGCGTGCAGAAGGGTTTGCGGTTGCCTCTGGGTGTGCCGCCACGGCCGGCCCACCCGTGGGTGGGCGTGCAGAACTCTTTCGCGTGTGCCTCTGGGTGTGCCGCCCGGCCGGCCCACCCGTGGAGTGGGCGTGCAGAACTGTTTGCGTGTGCCACTGGGTGTGCCGCCACAACAGGCCCATTCGTGGGTGAGGCGTGCAGAAAGGCCTGGGGTTGCCTCTGGGTGTGCTGCCACGGCCGGCCCACCCGTGGGTGAGGCGTGCAGAACTGTTTGCGTGTGCCAATGGGTGTGCCGCCACGGCCGGCCCACCCGTGGGTGGCGTGCAGAACTGTTTGCGTGTGCCACTGGGTGTGCCGCCACGGCAGGCCCACCCATGGGTGGGCGTGCAGAACTGTTTGCGTGTGCCACTGGGTGTGCCGCCACGGCCGAGCGCGCACCCGTGGAGTGGGCGTGCTGAAGGGTCTGCGAGTTGCCTCTGGGTGTGCCGCCACGGCCGGACCACCGTGGGTGGGCGTGCAGAACTGTTTGCGTGTGCCTCTGGGTGTGCCGCCACGGCCGGCCTACCCGTGGGTGGGCGTGCAGAACTGTTTGCGTGTGCCTCTGGGTGTGCCGCCACGGCCGGCCCACCCGTGGTGGGCGTGCAGAACTGTTTGCGTGTGCCACTGGGTGTGCCGCCACGGCCGGCCCATCCGTGGGTGGGCGTGCAGAAAGGCCTGCGGTTGCCTCTGGGTGTGCTGCCACGGCCAGCCCACCCGTGGGTGGGCGTGCAGAACTGTTTGCGTGTGCCACTGGGTGTGCCGCCACGGCCGGCCCACCCGTGGGTGGGCGTGCAGAAGGGCCTGCGGTTGCCTCTGGGTGTGCCGCCACGGCCGGCCCACCCGTGGGTGTGCAGCGCAGAACTGTTTGCGTGTGCCACTGGGTGTGCCGCCACGGCCGGCCCACCCGTGGGTGGCGTGCAGAACTGTTTGCGTGTGCCTCTGGGTGTGCCGCCACGGCCCGGCCCACCCGTGGGTAGGCGTGCAGAACGGTTTGCGTGTGCCTCTGGGTGTGCCGCCACGGCCGGCCCACCCGTGGGTGGGCGTGCAGAAGGGCCTGCAGTTGCCTCTGGGTGTGCCGCCACGGCCGGCCCACCCGTGGGTGGGCGTGCAGAAGGGCCTGGCGGTTGCCTCTGGGTGTGCCGCCACGGCCGGCCCACCCGTGGAGTGGGCGTGCAGAACTGTTTGCGTGTGCCTCTGGGTGTGCCGCCACGGCCGGCCCACCCGTGGAGTGAGCGTGCAGAAGGGCCTCGCGGTTTGCCTCTGGGTGTGCCGCCACGGCCGGCCCACCCGTGGGTGGGCGTGCAGAAGTGCCTGCGTTTGCCTCTGGGTGTGCCGCCACGGCCGGCCCACCGTGGGTGGGCGTGCAGAACTGTTCTGCGTTTGCCTCTGGGTGTGCCGCCACGGCCGGCCCACCCGTGGAGTGGGCGTGCAGAACTGTTTGCGTGTGCCACTGGGTGTGCCGCCACGGCCGGCCCACCCGTGGGTGGGCGTGCAGAACTGTTTGCGTGTTGCCACTGGGTGTGCCGCCACGGCCGGCCCACCCGTGGAGTGGGCGTGCAGAAGGGCCTGCGTGTGCCACTGGGTGTGCCGCCACGGCCGGCCCACCCGTGGGTGGGCGTGCAGAACTGTTTGCGTGTGCCTCTGGGTGTGCCGCCACGGCCGGCCCACCCGTGGGTGGGCGTGCAGAACTGCATTGCGTGTGCCACTGGGTGTGCCGCCACGGCCGACCCACCCGTGGGTGGGCGTGCAGAAAGGCTTGCGGTTGCCTCTGGGTGTGCCGCCACGGCCGGCCCACCCGTGGGTGGGCGTGCAGAAGTGTTTGCGTGTTTGCCTCTGGGTGTGCCGCCACGGCCGGCCCACCCGTGGAGTGGGCGTGCAGAAGAGCCTGCGTGTTGCCTCTGGGTGTGCCGCCACGGCCGGCCCACCCGTGGGTGGGCGTGCAGAAGTGTTTGCGTGTGCCTCTGGGTGTGCCGCCACGGCCGGCCCACCCGTGGGTGGGCGTGCAGAACTGTTTGCGTGTGCCTCTGGGTGTGCCGCCACGGCCGGCCCACCCGTGGGTGGGCGTGCAGAGAGTGTTTGCGTGTGCCACTGGGTGTGCCGCCACGGCCGGCCCACCCGTGGGTGGGCGTGCAGAACTGTTTGCGTGTGCCTCTGGGTGTGCCGCCACGGCCGGCCCACCCGTGGGTGGGCGTGCAGAACTGTATGCGTGATGCCACTGGGTGTGCCGCCACGGCCGGCCCACCCGTGGGTGGCGTGCAGAACTGTTTGCGTGTGCCACTGGGTGTGCCGCCACGGCCGGCCCACCCGTGGGTGGGCGTGCAGAACTGTTTGCGTGTGCCACTGGATGTGCCGCCACGGCCGGCCCACCCGTGGGTGGGCGTGCAGAAGCTGTTGCGTGATGCCACTGGGTGTGCCGCCACGGCCGGCCCACCCGTGGGTGGGCGTGCAGAAAGGTTTGCGTGTTGCCTCTGGGTGTGCCGCCACGGCCGGCCCACCCGTGGGTGGGCGTGCAGAACTGTTTGCGTGTGCCACTGGGTGTGCCGCCACGGCCGGCCCACCCGTGGGTGGCGTGCAGAACTGTTTGCGTGTGCCACTGGGTGTGCCGCCACGGCCGGCCCACCCGTGGGTGGGCGTGCAGAACTGTTTGCGTGTGCCACTGGGTGTGCCGCCACGGCCGGCCCACCCGTGGGTGAGCGTGCAGAAGGGTTTGCGGTTGCCTCTGGGTGTGCCGCCACGGCCGGCCCACCCGTGGGTGGGCGTGCAGAAGGGTCTGCGTGTGCCTCTGGGTGTGCCGCCACGGCCGGCCCACCCGTGGGTGGGCGTGCAGAACTGTTTGCGTGATGCCACTGGGTGTGCCGCCACGGCCGGCCCACCCGTGGGTGGGCGTGCAGAACTGTTTGCGTGTGCCACTGGGTGTGCCGCCACGGCCGGCCCACCCGTGGGTGGGCGTGCAGAACTGTTCGCGCTGTGCCTCTGGGTGTGCCGCCACGGCCGGCCCACCCGTGGGTGGGCGTGCAGAAGGGCCTGCGTTTGCCTCTGGGTGTGCCGCCACGGCCGGCCCACCCGTGGGTGGGCGTGCAGAACTGTTTGCGTGTGCCTCTGGGTGTGCCGCCACGGCCGGCCCACCCGTGGGTGGGCGTGCAGAAGTGTTTGCGTGTGCCTCTGGGTGTGCCGCCACGGCCGGCCCACCCGTGGGTGGGCGTGCAGAACTGTTTGCGTGTGCCACTGGGTGTGCCGCCACGGCCGGCCCACCCGTGGGTGGCGTGCAGAACTGTTTGCGTGTGCCACTGGGTGTGCCGCCACGGCCGGCCCACCCGTGGGTGGGCGTGCAGAAAGGTTTGCGTGTTGCCTCTGGGTGTGCCGCCACGGCCGGCCCACCCGTGGGTGGGCGTGCAGAAGAGTCTGCGTGTTGCCTCTGGGTGTGCCGCCACGGCCGGCCCACCCGTGGGTGGGCGTGCAGAAGTGCCTGCGTTTGCCTCTGGGTGTGCCGCCACGGCCGGCCCACCCGTGGGTGGGCGTGCAGAACTGTTTGCGTGTTGCCACTGGGTGTGCCGCCACGGCCGGCCCACCCGTGGGTGGGCGTGCAGAACTGTCTGCGTGTTGCCTCTGGGTGTGCCGCCACGGCCGGCCCACCCGTGGGTGGGCGTGCAGAACTGTTTGCGTGTGCCACTGGGTGTGCCGCCACGGCCGGCCCACCCGTGGGTGGGCGTGCAGAAGGGTTTGCGTGTTGCCTCTGGGTGTGCCGCCACGGCCGGCCCACCCGTGGGTGGGCGTGCAGAAGGGCCTGCGTGTTGCCTCTGGGTGTGCCGCCACGGCCGGCCCACCCGTGGGTGGGCGTGCAGAGACTGTTTGCGTGTGCCTCTGGGTGTGCCGCCACGGCCGGCCCACCCGTGGGTGGGCGTGCAGAACTGTTTGCGTGTGCCACTGGGTGTGCCGCCACGGCCGGCCCACCCGTGGGTGGGCGTGCAGAACTGTTTGCGTGTGCCACTGGGTGTGCCGCCACGGCCGGCCCACCCGTGGAGTGGGCGTGCAGAAGGGTTTGCGGTTGCCTCTGGGTGTGCCGCCACGGCCGGCCCACCCGTGGGTGGGCGTGCAGAAGGGCCTGCGTGTGCCTCTGGGTGTGCCGCCACGGCCGGCCCACCCGTGGGTGGGCGTGCAGAACGGTTTGCGTGTGCCTCTGGGTGTGCCGCCACGGCCGGCCCACCCGTGGGTGGGCGTGCAGAACTGTTTGCGTGTGCCACTGGGTGTGCCGCCACGGCCGGCCCACCCGTGGAGTGGGCGTGCAGAAGGGTCTGCGGTTGCCTCTGGGTGTGCCGCCACGGCCGGCCCACCCGTGGGTGGGCGTGCAGAACTGTTTGCGTGTGCCTCTGGGTGTGCCGCCACGGCCGGCCCACCCGTGGGTGGGCGTGCAGAACTGTTTGCGTGTGCCACTGGGTGTGCCGCCACGGCCGGCCCACCCGTGGGTGGGCGTGCAGAACTGTTTGCGTGTGCCACTGGGTGTGCCGCCACGGCCGGCCCACCCGTGGGTGGGCGTGCAGAACTGTTTGCGTGTGCCTCTGGGTGTGCCGCCACGGCCGGCCCACCCGTGGGTGGGCGTGCAGAACTGTTTGCGTGTGCCTCTGGGTGTGCCGCCACGGCCGGCCCACCCGTGGGTGGGCGTGCAGAACTGTTTGCGTGTGCCTCTGGGTGTGCCGCCACGGCCGGCCCACCCGTGGGTGGGCGTGCAGAACTGTTTGCGTGTTGCCTCTGGGTGTGCCGCCACGGCCGGCCCACCCGTGGGTGGGCGTGCAGAACTGTTTGCGTGTGCCTCTGGGTGTGCCGCCACGGCCGGCCCACCCGTGGGTGGGCGTGCAGAACTGTTTGCGTGTGCCACTGGGTGTGCCGCCACGGCCGGCCCACCCGTGGGTGGGCGTGCAGAAGTGTTTGCGTGTTGCCTCTGGGTGTGCCGCCACGGCCGGCCCACCCGTGGGTGGGCGTGCAGAAGCTGTTTGCGTGTTGCCTCTGGGTGTGCCGCCACGGCCGGCCCACCCGTGGGTGGGCGTGCAGAACTGCTTGCGTGTTGCCTCTGGGTGTGCCGCCACGGCCGGCCCACCCGTGGGTGGGCGTGCAGAACTGTTTGCGTGTGCCTCTGGGTGTGCCGCCACGGCCGGCCCACCCGTGGAGTGGGCGTGCAGAAGTGCCTGCGTGTTGCCTCTGGGTGTGCCGCCACGGCCGGCCCACCCGTGGGTGGGCGTGCAGAACTGTTTGCGTGTGCCTCTGGGTGTGCCGCCACGGCCGGCCCACCCGTGGGTGGGCGTGCAGAAGTGTCTGCGTGTTGCCTCTGGGTGTGCCGCCACGGCCGGCCCACCCGTGGGTGGGCGTGCAGAAGGGCCTGCGGTTGCCTCTGGGTGTGCCGCCACGGCCGGCCCACCCGTGGGTGGGCGTGCAGAACTGTTTGCGTGTGCCACTGGGTGTGCCGCCACGGCCGGCCCACCCGTGGGTGGGCGTGCAGAACTGTTTGCGTGTGCCACTGGGTGTGCCGCCACGGCCGGCCCACCCATGGGTGGGCGTGCAGAAGGGTTTGCGGTTGCCTCTGGGTGTGCCGCCACGGCCGGCCCACCCGTGGGTGGGCGTGCAGAACTGTTTGCGTGTGCCACTGGATGTGCCGCACGGCCGGCCCACCCGTGGGTGGGCGTGCAGAAGAACTGCGTGTGCCACGGGGTGTGCCGCCACGGCCGGCCCACCCGTGGGTGGGCGTGCAGAAAAGCCTGGGGTTGCCTCTGGGTGTGCCGCCACGGCCGGCCCACCCGTGGGTGGGCGTGCAGAAGTGCCTGCGTTTACCTCTGGGTGTGCCGCCACGGCCGGCCCACCCGTGGAGTGGGCGTGCAGGACTGTTTGCGTGTGCCACTGGATGTGCCGCCACGGACGGCCCACCCGTGGGTGAGCGTGCAGAACTGTTTGCGTGATCCACTGGGTGTGCCGCCACGGCCGGCCCACCCGTGGGTGGGCGTGCAGAAGGGTTTGCGTGTTGCCTCTGGGTGTGCCGCCACGGCCGGCCCACCCGTGGATGGGCGTGCAGAAGGGCCTGCGTTTGCCTCTGGGTGTGCCGCCACGGCCGGCCCACCCGTGGGTGGGCGTGCAGAACTGTTTGCGTGTGCCTCTGGGTGTGCCGCCACGGCCGGCCCACCCGTGGGTGGGCGTGCAGAACGGCCTGCGGTTGCCTCTGGGTGTGCCGCCACGGCCGGCCCACCCGTGGGTGGGCGTGCAGAAGGGCCTGCGGTTTGCCTCTGGGTGTGCCGCCACGGCCGGCCCACCCGTGGGTGGGCGTGCAGAAGTGCCTGCGTGGTGCCTCTGGGTGTGCCGCCACGGCCGGCCCACCCGTGGGTGGGCGTGCAGAACTGTTTGCGTGTGCCACTGGATGTGCCGCCACGGCCGGCCCACCCGTGGGTGGGCGTGCAGAAGGGTTTGCGGTTGCCTCTGGGTGTGCCGCCACGGCCGGCCCACCCGTGGGTGGGCGTGCAGAACGGTCTGCGTGTGCCTCTGGGTGTGCCGCCACGGCCGGCCCACCCGTGGGTGGGCGTGCAGAACTGTTTGCGTGTGCCACTGGGTGTGCCGCCACGGCCGGCCCACCCGTGGGTGGGCGTGCAGAAGGGTTTGCGGTTGCCTCTGGGTGTGCCGCCACGGCCGGCCCACCCGTGGGTGGGCGTGCAGAAGGGCCTGCGGTTGCCTCTGGGTGTGCCGCCACGGCCGGCCCACCCGTGGGTGGGCGTGCAGAAGTGTTTGAGTGTGCCTCTGGGTGTGCCGCCACGGCCGGCCCACCCGTGGGTGGGCGTGCAGAAGCTGTTTGCGTGTGCCTCTGGGTGTGCCGCCACGGCCGGCCCACCCGTGGGTGGGCGTGCAGAACTGTTTGCGTGTTGCCTCTGGGTGTGCCGCCACGGCCGGCCCACCCGTGGGTGGGCGTGCAGAAGTGCTTGCGTGTTGCCTCTGGGTGTGCCGCCACGGCCGGCCCACCCGTGGGTGGGCGTGCAGAACTGTTTGCGTGTGCCTCTGGGTGTGCCGCCACGGCCGGCCCACCCGTGGGTGGGCGTGCAGAAGAGCTTGCGTGTTGCCTCTGGGTGTGCCGCCACGGCCGGCCCACCCGTGGGTGGGCGTGCAGAAGTGCCTGCGTTTGCCTCTGGGTGTGCCGCCACGGCCGGCCCACCCGTGGGTGGGCGTGCAGAACTGTTTGCGTGTGCCACTGGATGTGCCGCCACGGCCGGCCCACCCGTGGGTGGGCGTGCAGAACTGTTTGCGTGATCCACTGGGTGTGCCGCCACGGCCGGCCCACCCGTGGGTGGGCGTGCAGAAGGGTTTGCGTGTTGCCTCTGGGTGTGCCGCCACGGCCGGCCCACCCGTGGGTGGGCGTGCAGAACTGTTTGCGTGTGCCTCTGGGTGTGCCGCCACGGCCGGCCCACCCGTGGGTGGGCGTGCAGAAGGGCCTGCGGTTGCCTCTGGGTGTGCCGCCACGGCCGGCCCACCCGTGGGTGGGCGTGCAGAAGTGCCTGCGTTTGCCTCTGGGTGTGCCGCCACGGCCGGCCCACCCGTGGGTGGGCGTGCAGAAGTGTCTGCGTTTGCCTCTGGGTGTGCCGCCACGGCCGGCCCACCCGTGGGTGGGCGTGCAGAAGGGCCTGCGGTTGCCTCTGGGTGTGCCGCCACGGCCGGCCCACCCGTGGGTGGGCGTGCAGAACTGTTTGCGTGTGCCACTGGGTGTGCCGCCACGGCCGGCCCACCCGTGGGTGGGCGTGCAGAACTGTTTGCGTGTGCCACTGGGTGTGCCGCCACGGCCGGCCCACCCATGGGTGGGCGTGCAGAAGTGCCTGCGTTTGCCTCTGGGTGTGCCGCCACGGCCGGCCCACCCGTGGGTGGGCGTGCAGAACTGTTTGCGTGTGCCACTGGATGTGCCGCACGGCCGGCCCACCCGTGGGTGGGCGTGCAGAAGAGCTTGCGTGTGCCACGGGGTGTGCCGCCACGGCCGGCCCACCCGTGGGTGGGCGTGCAGAAAAGCCTGGGGTTGCCTCTGGGTGTGCCGCCACGGCCGGCCCACCCGTGGGTGGGCGTGCAGAAGTGCCTGCGTTTACCTCTGGGTGTGCCGCCACGGCCGGCCCACCCGTGGGTGGGCGTGCAGGACTGTTTGCGTGTGCCACTGGATGTGCCGCCACGGACGGCCCACCCGTGGGTGAACGTGCAGAACTGTTTGCGTGATCCACTGGGTGTGCCGCCACGGCCGGCCCACCCGTGGGTGGGCGTGCAGAAGGGTTTGCGGTTGCCTCTGGGTGTGCCGCAACGGCCGGCCCACCCCTGGATGGGCGTGCAGAAGGGCCTGCGTTTGCCTCTGGGTGTGCCGCCACGGCCGGCCCACCCGTGGGTGGGCGTGCAGAACTGTTTGCGTGTGCCTCTGGGTGTGCCGCTACGGCCGGCCCACCCGTGGGTGGGCGTGCAGAACGGCCTGTGGTTGCCTCTGGGTGTGCCGCCACGGCCGGCCCACCCGTGGGTGGGCGTGCAGAAGGGCCTGGGTTTGCCTCTGGGTGTGCCGCCACGGCCGGCCCACCCGTGGGTGGGCGTGCAGAAGTGCCTGCGTGGGGCTCTGTGTGTGCCGCCACGGCCGGCCCACCCGTGGGTGGGCGTGCAGAACTGTTTGCGTGTGCTACTGGATGTGCCGCCACGGCCGGCCCACCCGTGGGTGGGCGTGCAGAAGGGTTTGCGGTTGCCTCTGGGTGTGCCGCCACGGCCGGCCCACCCGTGGGTGGGCGTGCAGAAGGGTTTGCGTGTGCCTCTGGGTGTGCCGCCACGGCCGGCCCACCCGTGGGTGGGCGTGCAGAACTGTTTGCGTGTGCCAGTGGGTGTGCCGCCACGGCCGGCCCACCCGTGGGTGGGCGTGCAGACGGGTTTGCGGTTATCTCTGGGTGTGCCGCCACGGCCGGCCCAACCGTGGGTAGGCGTGCAGAAGGGCCTGCAGTTGCCTCTGGGTGTGCCACCACGGCCGGCCCACCCGCGGGTGGGCGAGCAGAACTGTTTGCGTGTGCCTCTGGTTGTGCCGCCACGGCCGGCCCACCCGTGGGTGGGCGTGCAGAACTGTTTGCGTGTGCCACTGGGTGTGCCGCCACGGCCGGCCCACCCGTGGGTGGGCGTGCAGAACTGTTTGCGTGTGCCACTGGGTGTGCCGCCACGGCCGGCCCACCCGTGGGTGGGCGTGCAGAAGTGCCTGCGTTTGCCTCTGGGTGTGCCGCCACGGCCGGCCCACCCGTGGGTGGGCGTGCAGAACTGTTTGCGTGTGCCACTGGGTGTGCCGCCACGGCCGGCCCACCCGTGGGTGGGCGTGCAGAAGCTGCTTGCGTGTGCCACTGGGTGTGCCGCCACGGCCGGCCCACCCGTGGGTGGGCGTGCAGAAAAGCCTGCGGGTTGCCTCTGGGTGTGCCGCCACGGCCGGCCCACCCGTGGGTGGGCGTGCAGAAGGGTTTGCGGTTGCCTCTGGGTGTGCCGCCACGGCCGGCCCACCCGTGGGTGGGCGTGCAGAAGTGTTTGCGTGTGCCACTGGGTGTGCCGCCACGGCCGGCCCACCCGTGGGTGGGCGTGCAGAACTGTTTGCGTGTGCCACTGGGTGTGCCGCCACGGCCGGCCCACCCGTGGGTGGGCGTGCAGAAGCTGTTTGCGTGTGCCTCTGGGTGTGCCGCCACGGCCGGCCCACCCGTGGGTGGGCGTGCAGAACTGTTTGCGTGTGCCACTGGGTGTGCCGCCACGGCCGGCCCACCCGTGGGTGGGCGTGCAGAAGGGTTTGCGTGTTGCCTCTGGGTGTGCCGCCACGGCCGGCCCACCCGTGGGTGGGCGTGCAGAAGTGTCTGCGTGTGCCTCTGGGTGTGCCGCCACGGCCGGCCCACCCGTGGGTGGGCGTGCAGAACTGTTTGCGTGTGCCTCTGGGTGTGCCGCCACGGCCGGCCCACCCGTGGGTGGGCGTGCAGAACTGTTTGCGTGTGCCTCTGGGTGTGCCGCCACGGCCGGCCCACCCGTGGGTGGGCGTGCAGAAGGGCTTGCGTGTTGCCTCTGGGTGTGCCGCCACGGCCGGCCCACCCGTGGGTGGGCGTGCAGAACGGCTTGCGTGTTGCCTCTGGGTGTGCCGCCACGGCCGGCCCACCCGTGGGTGGGCGTGCAGAAGTGTCTGCGTGTGCCTCTGGGTGTGCCGCCACGGCCGGCCCACCCGTGGGTGGGCGTGCAGAACTGTTTGCGTGTGCCACTGGGTGTGCCGCCACGGCCGGCCCACCCGTGGGTGGGCGTGCAGAAAGGTTTGCGTGTTGCCTCTGGGTGTGCCGCCACGGCCGGCCCACCCGTGGGTGGGCGTGCAGAACTGTTTGCGTGTGCCTCTGGGTGTGCCGCCACGGCCGGCCCACCCGTGGGTGGGCGTGCAGAACTGTTTGCGTGTGCCACTGGGTGTGCCGCCACGGCCGGCCCACCCGTGGGTGGGCGTGCAGAAGGGTTTGCGTGTTGCCTCTGGGTGTGCCGCCACGGCCGGCCCACCCGTGGGTGGGCGTGCAGAAGGGCCTGCGGTTGCCTCTGGGTGTGCCGCCACGGCCGGCCCACCCGTGGGTGGGCGTGCAGAACTGTTTGCGTGTGCCTCTGGGTGTGCCGCCACGGCCGGCCCACCCGTGGGTGGGCGTGCAGAACGGTTTGCGTGTGCCTCTGGGTGTGCCGCCACGGCCGGCCCCCCCGTGGGTGGGCGTGCAGAACTGTTTGCGTGTGCCACTGGGTGTGCCGCCACGGCCGGCCCACCCGTGGGTGGGCGTGCAGAAGGGCCTGCGGTTGCCTCTGGGTGTGCCGCCACGGCCGGCCCACCCGTGGGTGGGCGTGCAGAACTGTTTGCGTGTGCCACTGGGTGTGCCGCCACGGCCGGCCCACCCGTGGGTGGGCGTGCAGAACTGTTTGCGTGTGCCACTGGGTGTGCCGCCACGGCCGGCCCACCCGTGGGTGGGCGTGCAGAAGGGTTTGCGTGTTGCCTCTGGGTGTGCCGCCACGGCCGGCCCACCCGTGGGTGGGCGTGCAGAACTGTTTGCGTGTGCCTCTGGGTGTGCCGCCACGGCCGGCCCACCCGTGGGTGGGCGTGCAGAACGGTCTGCGTGTTGCCTCTGGGTGTGCCGCCACGGCCGGCCCACCCGTGGGTGGGCGTGCAGAACTGTTTGCGTGTGCCACTGGGTGTGCCGCCACGGCCGGCCCACCCGTGGGTGGGCGTGCAGAACTGTTTGCGTGTGCCACTGGGTGTGCCGCCACGGCCGGCCCACCCGTGGGTGGGCGTGCAGAACTGTTTGCGTGTGCCTCTGGGTGTGCCGCCACGGCCGGCCCACCCGTGGGTGGGCGTGCAGAAGGGTCTGCGTGTTGCCTCTGGGTGTGCCGCCACGGCCGGCCCACCCGTGGGTGGGCGTGCAGAAGTGTTTGCGTGTGCCTCTGGGTGTGCCGCCACGGCCGGCCCACCCGTGGGTGGGCGTGCAGAACTGTTTGCGTGTGCCTCTGGGTGTGCCGCCACGGCCGGCCCACCCGTGGGTGGGCGTGCAGAACTGTTTGCGTGTGCCTCTGGGTGTGCCGCCACGGCCGGCCCACCCGTGGAGTGGGCGTGCAGAAGGGTTTGCGTGTTGCCTCTGGGTGTGCCGCCACGGCCGGCCCACCCGTGGGTGGGCGTGCAGAACTGTTTGCGTGTGCCACTGGGTGTGCCGCCACGGCCGGCCCACCCGTGGGTGGGCGTGCAGAACTGTTTGCGTGTGCCACTGGGTGTGCCGCCACGGCCGGCCCACCCGTGGGTGGGCGTGCAGAAGGGTTTGCGTGTTGCCTCTGGGTGTGCCGCCACGGCCGGCCCACCCGTGGGTGGGCGTGCAGAACTGTTTGCGTGTGCCTCTGGGTGTGCCGCCACGGCCGGCCCACCCGTGGGTGGGCGTGCAGAAGGGTTTGCGTGTGCCTCTGGGTGTGCCGCCACGGCCGGCCCACCCGTGGGTGGGCGTGCAGAACTGTCTGCGTGTGCCACTGGGTGTGCCGCCACGGCCGGCCCACCCGTGGGTGGGCGTGCAGAAGTGTTTGCGTGTTGCCTCTGGGTGTGCCGCCACGGCCGGCCCACCCGTGGGTGGGCGTGCAGAACTGTTTGCGTGTGCCTCTGGGTGTGCCGCCACGGCCGGCCCACCCGTGGGTGGGCGTGCAGAAGGGTTTGCGTGTTGCCTCTGGGTGTGCCGCCACGGCCGGCCCACCCGTGGGTGGGCGTGCAGAACTGTTTGCGTGTGCCTCTGGGTGTGCCGCCACGGCCGGCCCACCCGTGGGTGGGCGTGCAGAACTGTTTGCGTGTGCCACTGGGTGTGCCGCCACGGCCGGCCCACCCGTGGGTGGGCGTGCAGAACTGTTTGCGTGTTGCCTCTGGGTGTGCCGCCACGGCCGGCCCACCCGTGGAGTGGGCGTGCAGAACTGTTTGCGTGTGCCTCTGGGTGTGCCGCCACGGCCGGCCCACCCGTGGGTGGGCGTGCAGAAGGGCCTGCGTGTTGCCTCTGGGTGTGCCGCCACGGCCGGCCCACCCGTGGGTGGGCGTGCAGAACTGTTTGCGTGTGCCTCTGGGTGTGCCGCCACGGCCGGCCCACCCGTGGAGTGGGCGTGCAGAAGGGCCTGCGTGTTGCCTCTGGGTGTGCCGCCACGGCCGGCCCACCCGTGGGTGGGCGTGCAGAACTGTTTGCGTGTGCCTCTGGGTGTGCCGCCACGGCCGGCCCACCCGTGGAGTGGGCGTGCAGAAGTGCCTGCGTGTTGCCTCTGGGTGTGCCGCCACGGCCGGCCCACCCGTGGAGTGGGCGTGCAGAAGCTGTTTGCGTGTGCCTCTGGGTGTGCCGCCACGGCCGGCCCACCCGTGGGTGGGCGTGCAGAACTGTTTGCGTGTGCCTCTGGGTGTGCCGCCACGGCCGGCCCACCCGTGGGTGGGCGTGCAGAAGGGCCTGCGGTTGCCTCTGGGTGTGCCGCCTCGGCCGGCCCACCCGTGGGTGGGCGTGCAGAACTGTTTGCGTGTGCCACTGGATGTGCCGCCACGGCCGGCCCACCCGTGGGTGGGCGTGCAGAACTGTTTGCGTGTGCCACTGGGTGTGCCGCCACGGCCGGCCCACCCATGGAGTGGGCGTGCAGAAGGGTTTGCGTTTGCCTCTGGGTGTGCCGCCACGGCCGGCCCACCCGTGGGTGGGCGTGCAGAACTGTTTGCGTGTGCCACTGGATGTGCCGCCACGGCCGGCCCACCCGTGGGTGGGCGTGCAGAAAGCTTGCGTGTGCCACGGGGTGTGCCGCCACGGCCGGCCCACCCGTGGGTGGGCGTGCAGAAAAGCCTGGGGTTGCCTCTGGGTGTGCCGCCACGGCCGGCCCACCCGTGGGTGGGCGTGCAGAAGTGCCTGCGTTTACCTCTGGGTGTGCCGCCACGGCCGGCCCACCCGTGGAGTGGGCGTGCAGGACTGTTTGCGTGTGCCACTGGATGTGCCGCCACGGACGGCCCACCCGTGGGTGAGCGTGCAGAACTGTTTGCGTGATGCCACTGGGTGTGCCGCCACGGCCGGCCCACCCGTGGAGTGGGCGTGCAGAAGGGTCTGCGGTGTGCCTCTGGGTGTGCCGCCACGGCCGGCCCACCCGTGGGTGGGCGTGCAGAAGGGCTTGCGTGTTGCCTCTGGGTGTGCCGCCACGGCCGGCCCACCCGTGGGTGGGCGTGCAGAACTGTTTGCGTGTGCCACTGGGTGTGCCGCCACGGCCGGCCCACCCGTGGGTGGGCGTGCAGAAGCTGTCTGCGTGTGCCACTGGGTGTGCCGCCACGGCCGGCCCACCCGTGGGTGGGCGTGCAGAAGGGCTTGCGTGTTGCCTCTGGGTGTGCCGCCACGGCCGGCCCACCCGTGGAGTGGGCGTGCAGAAGGGCCTGCGTTTGCCTCTGGGTGTGCCGCCACGGCCGGCCCACCCGTGGGTGGGCGTGCAGAACTGTTTGCGTGTGCCTCTGGGTGTGCCGCCACGGCCGGCCCACCCGTGGGTGGGCGTGCAGAACGGCCTGCGTGTTGCCTCTGGGTGTGCCGCCACGGCCGGCCCACCCGTGGGTGGGCGTGCAGAACTGTTTGCGTGTGCCTCTGGGTGTGCCGCCACGGCCGGCCCACCCGTGGGTGGGCGTGCAGAAGTGCCTGCGTGTTGCCTCTGGGTGTGCCGCCACGGCCGGCCCACCCGTGGGTGGGCGTGCAGAACTGTTTGCGTGTGCCTCTGGGTGTGCCGCCACGGCCGGCCCACCCGTGGGTGGGCGTGCAGAAGGGTTTGCGTGTTGCCTCTGGGTGTGCCGCCACGGCCGGCCCACCCGTGGGTGGGCGTGCAGAAGGGTTTGCGTGTGCCTCTGGGTGTGCCGCCACGGCCGGCCCACCCGTGGGTGGGCGTGCAGAACTGTCTGCGTGTTGCCTCTGGGTGTGCCGCCACGGCCGGCCCACCCGTGGAGTGGGCGTGCAGAACTGTTTGCGTGTGCCTCTGGGTGTGCCGCCACGGCCGGCCCACCCGTGGGTGGGCGTGCAGAACTGTTTGCGTGTGCCTACTGGGTGTGCCGCCACGGCCGGCCCACCCGTGGGTGGGCGTGCAGAAGGGTTTGCGGTTGCCTCTGGGTGTGCCGCCACGGCCGGCCCACCCGTGGGTGGGCGTGCAGAAAGGGTTTGCGTGTGCCTCTGGGTGTGCCGCCACGGCCGGCCCACCCGTGGGTGGGCGTGCAGAACTGTTTGCGTGTGCCACTGGGTGTGCCGCCACGGCCGGCCCACCCGTGGAGTGGGCGTGCAGAAGGGTTTGCGGTTGCCTCTGGGTGTGCCGCCACGGCCGGCCCACCCGTGGGTAGGCGTGCAGAATAGCCTGCACGTGTGCCTCTGGGTGTGCCGCCACGGCCGGCCCATCCGTGGGTGCGGCGTGCAGAACTGTTTGCGTGTGCCTCTGGGTGTGCCGCCACGGCCGGCCCACCCGTGGGTGGGCGTGCAGAAGGGCCTGCGTGGGGCCTCTGTGTGTGCCGCCACGGCCGGCCCACCCGTGGGTGGGCGTGCAGAACTGTTTGCGTGTGCCACTGGGTGTGCCGCCACGGCCGGCCCACCCGTGGGTGGGCGTGCAGAAGGGTTTGCGGTTGCCTCTGGGTGTGCCGCCACGGCCGGCCCACCCGTGGGTGGGCGTGCAGAAGGGCCTGCGATTGCCTCTGGGTGTGCCGCCACGGCCGGCCCACCCGTGGGTGGGCGTGCAGAACGGTTTGCGTGTGCCACTGGGTGTGCCGCCACGGCCGGCCCACCCGTGGGTGGGCGTGCAGAACTGTTTGCGTGTGCCACTATGTGTGCCGCCACGGTTGCCCCACCCGTGGGTGGGCGTGCAGAAAAGTTTGCGGTTGCCTCTGGGTGTGCCGCCACGGCCGGCCCACCCGTGGGTGGGCGTGCAGAACTGTTTGCGTGTGCCTTTGGGTGTGCCGCCACGGCCGGCCCACCCGTGGGTGGGCGTGCAGAAGGGCCTGCAGTTGCCTCTGGGTGTGCCGCCACGGCCGGCGCACCCGTGGGTGGGCGTGCAGAAGGGTTTGCCTGTGCCTCTGGTTGTGCCGCCACGGCCGGCCCACCCGTGGGTGGGCGTGCAGAAGGTTTTGCGTTTGCCTCTGGGTGTGCCGCCACGGCCGGCCCACCCGTGGGTGGGCGTGAAGAAGGGCCTGCGTGTGCCTCTGGTTGTGCCGCCACGGCCGGCCCACCCGTGGGTGGGCGTGCAGAACTGTTTGCGTGTGCTACTGATGCGCCGCCACGGCCGGCCCACCCGTGGGTGGGCGTGCAGAACTGTTTGCGTGTGCTACTGATGTGCCGCCACGGCCGGCCCACCCGTGGGTGGGCGTGCAGAAGGGTTTGCGGTTGCCTCTGGGTGTGCCGCCACGGCCGGCCCACCCGTGGGTGGGCGTGCAGAACTGTTTGCGTGTGCCACTGGGTGTGCCGCCACGGCCGGCCCACACGTGGGTGGGCGTGCAGAAGGGTTTGCGGTTGTCTCTGGGTGTGCCGCCACGGCCGGCCCACCCGTGGGTAGGCGTGCAGAATAGCCGCACGTTGCTTCTGGGTTTGCCGCCACGGCCGGCCCTTCCGTGGATACGCGTGCAGAACTGTTTGCGTGTGCCTCTGGGTGTGCCGCCACGGCCGGCCCACCCGTGGGTGGGCGTGCAGAACGGTTTGCGTGTGCCACTGGGTGTGCCGCCACGGCCGGCCCACCCGTGGGTGGGCGTGCAGAACTGTTTGCGTGTGCCACTGGGTGTGCCGCCACGGCCGGCCCACCCGTGGGTGGGCGTGCAGACCTGTTTGGTGTGCCACTGAGTGTGCCGCCACGGCCGGCCCACCCGTGGGTGGGCGTGCAGAACTGTTTGCGTGTGCCACTGGGTGTGCCGCCACGGCCGGCCCACCCATGGGTGGGCGTGCAGAAGTGCCTGCGTTTGCCTCTGGGTGTGCCGCCACGGCCGGCCCACCCGTGGGTGGGCGTGCAGAACTGTTTGTGTATGCCACTGGATGTGCCGCACGGCCGGCCCACCCGTGGGTGGGCGTGCAGAAGAGCTTGCGTGTGCCACTGGGTGTGCCGCCACGGCCGGCTCCACCCGTGGGTGGGCGTGCAGAAAAGCCTGCGTGTTGCCTCTGGGTGTGCCGCCACGGCCGGCCCACCCGTGGGTGGGCGTGCAGAAGGGTTTGCGGTTGCCTCTGGGTGTGCCGCCACGGCCGGCCCACCCGTGGGTGGGCGTGCAGAACTGTTTGCGTGTGCCACTGGATGTGCCGCCACGGCCGGCCCACCCGTGGGTGGGCGTGCAGAACTGTTTGCGTGTGCCACTGGGTGTGCCGCCACGGCCGGCCCACCCGTGGGTGGGCGTGCAGAACGGTTTGCGTGTGCCACTGGGTGTGCCGCCACGGCCGGCCCACCCGTGGGTGGGCGTGCAGAACTGTTTGCGTGTGCCACTGGGTGTGCCGCCACGGCCGGCCCACCCGTGGGTGGGCGTGCAGAACTGTTTGGGTGTGCCACTAAGTGTGCCGCCACGGCCGGCCCACCCGTGGGTGGGCGTGCAGAAGGGTTTGCGTTTGCCTCTGGGTGTGCCGCTACGGCCGGCCCATTCGTGGGTGGGTGTGCAGAAGGGCCTGCGGTTGCCTCTGGGTGTGCCGCCACGGCCGGCCCACCCGTGGGTGGGCGTGCAGAAAAGCCTGCGGTTGCCTCTGGGTGTGCCGCCTCTGCCGGCCCACCCGTGGTTGGGCGTGCAGAACTGTTTGCGTGTGCCACTGGATGTGCCGCCACGGCCGGCCCACCCGTGGGTGGGCGTGCAGAACTGTTTGCGTGTGCCACTGGGTGTGCCGCCACGGCCGGCCCACCCATGGGTGGGCGTGCAGAAGGGTTTGCGTTTGCCTCTGGGTGTGCCGCCACGGCCGGCCCACCCGTGGGTGGGCGTGCAGAACTGTTTGCGTGTGCCACTGGATGTGCCGCACGGCCGGCCCACCCGTGGGTGGGCGTGCAGAAGAGCTTGCGTGTGCCACGGGGTGTGCCGCCACGGCCGGCCCACCCGTGGGTGGGCGTGCAGAAAAGCCTGGGGTTGCCTCTGGGTGTGCCGCCACGGCCGGCCCACCCGTGGGTGGGCGTGCAGAAGTGCCTGCGTTTACCTCTGGGTGTGCCGCCACGGCCGGCCCACCCGTGGGTGGGCGTGCAGGACTGTTTGCGTGTGCCAGTGGATGTGCCGCCACGGACGGCCCACCCGTGGGTGAACGTGCAGAACTGTTTGCGTGATCCACTGGGTGTGCCGCCACGGCCGGCCCACCCGTGGGTGGGCGTGCAGAAGGGTTTGCGGTTGCCTCTGGTTGTGCCGCAACGGCCGGCCCACCCCTGGATGGGCGTGCAGAAGGGCCTGCGTTTGCCTCTGGTTGTGCCGCCACGGCCGGCCCACCCGTGGGTGGGCGTGCAGAAGGGCCTGCAGTTGCCTCTGGGTGTGCCGCCACGGCCGGCCCACCCGTGGGTGGGCGTGCAGAAGTGCCTGCGTTTGCCTCTGGGTGTGCCGCCACGGCCGGCCCACCCGTGGGTGGGCGTGCAGAAGGGTTGCGTTTGCCTCTGGGTGTGCTGCCACGGCCGGCCCACCCGTGGGTGGGCGGGCAGAAGGGCCTGCGGTTCCCTCTGGGTGTGCCGCCTCTGCCGGCCCACCCGTGGGTGGGCGTGCAGAACTCTTTGCGTGTGCCACTGGGTGTGCCGCCACGGCCGGCCCACCCATGGGTGGGCGTGCAGAAGTGCCTGCGTTTGCCTCTGGGTGTGCCGCCACGGCCGGCCCACCCGTGGGTGGGCGTGCAGAACTGTTTGCGTGTGCCACTGGATGTGCCGCACGGCCGGCCCACCCGTGGGTGGGCGTGGAGAAGAGCTTGCGTGTGCCACGGGGTGTGCCGCCACGGCCGGCCCACCCGTGGGTGGGCGTGCAGAAAAGACTGGGGTTGCCTCTGGGTGTGCCGCCACGGCCGGCCAACCCGTGGGTGGGCGTGCAGAAGTGCCTGCGTTTACCTCTGGGTGTGCCGCCACGGCCGGCCCACCCGTGGGTGGGCGTGCAGGACTGTTTGCGTGTGCCACTGGATGTGCCGCCACGGACGGCCCACCCGTGGGTGAACGTGCAGAACTGTTTGCGTGATCCACTGGGTTTGCCGCCACGGCCGGCCCACCCGTGGGTGGGCGTGCAGAAAAGAGGTTGCGGTTGCCTCTGGGTGTGCCGCAGCGGCCGAGCCCACCCCTGGATGGGCGTGCAGAAGGGCCTGCGTTTGCCTCTGGGTGTGCCGCCACGGCCGGCCCACCCGTGGGTGGGGGTGCAGAACTGTTTGCGTGTGCCTCTGGTTGTGCCGCTACGGCCGGCCCACCCGTGGGTGGGCGTGCAGAAGCAACCTGTGGTTTGCCTCTTGGTGTGCCGCCACGGCCGGCCCACCCGTGGGTGGGAGTGCAGAAGAGCCTGGGTTTGCCTCTGGGTGTGCCGCCACGGCCGGCCCACCCGTGGGTGGGCGTGCAGAAGTGCCTGCGTGGGGCTCTGTGTGTGCCGCCACGGCCGGCCCAGCCGTGGGTGGGGCGTGCAGAACGTAGTTTGCGTGTTGTCTCTGGGTGTGCCGCCACGGCCGGCCCAACCGTGGGTAGGGCGTGCAGAATGGTCTGCACGTTGCCTCTGGGTTTGCCGCCACGGCCGGCCCACCCGTGGGTGGGCGTGCAGAACTGTTTGCGTGTGCCTCTGGGTGTGCCGCCACGGCCGGCCCACCCGTGGGTGGGAGTGCAGAAGGGCCTGCGTGGGGCTCTGTGTGTGCCGCCACGGCCGGCCCACCCGTGGCTGGGCGTGCAGAACTGTTTATGCGTGTGCCACTGGGTGTGCCGCCACGGCCGGCCCACCCGTGGGTGGGCGTGCAGAAGGGCCTGTGGTTGCCTCTGGGTGTGCCGCCACGGCCGGCCCACCCGTGGGTGGGCGTGCAGAAGAGTTCGCGGTTGCCTCTGGGTGTGCCGCCACGGCCGGCCCACCCGTGGGTGGGCGTGCAGAAGGGCCTGCGGTTGCCTCTGGGTGTGCCGCCACGGCCGGCCCACCCGTGGGTGGGCGTGCAGAACGGTTTGCGTGTGCCACTGGGTGTGCCGCCACGGCCGGCCCACCCGTGGGTGGGCGTGCAGAACTGTTTGCGTGTGCCACTGGGTGTGCCGCCACGGTCGGCCCACCCGTGGGTGGGCGTGCAGAAAAGGATTCGCGGTTGCCTCTGGGTGTGCCGCCGACGGCCGGCCCACCCGTGGGTGGGCGTGCAGAACTGTTTGCGTGTGCCTCTGGGTGTGCCGCACGGCCGGCCCACCCGTGGGTGGGGCGTGAAGAAGGGCCTGCAGTTGCCTCTGGGTGTGCCGCCACGGCCGGCCGCACCCGTGGGTGGGCGTGCAGAAGGGTTTGCGTGTGCCTCTGGTTGTGCCGCCACGGCCGGCCCACCCGTGGGTGGGCGTGCAGAAGGGTTTGCGTTTGCCTCTGGGTGTGCCGCCACGGCCGGCCCACCCGTGGGTGGGCGTGCAGAAGGGCCTGCGTGTGCCTCTGGTTGTGCCGCCACGGCCGGCCCACCCGTGGGTGGGCATGCAGAAGGGCCTGCGTGTGCCTCTGGGTGTGCCACACGGCCGGCCCACCCGTGGGTGGGCGTGCAGAACTGTTTGCGTGTACCACTGGGTCTGCCGCCACGGCCGGCCAACCCGTGGGTGGGTGTGCAGAACAGTTTGCGTGATCCACTGGGTGTGCCGCCACGGCCGGCCCACCCGTGGGTGGGCGTGCAGAACTGTTTGCGTGTGCCTCTGGGTGTGCCGCCACGGACGGCCCACCCGTGGGTGGGCGTGCAGAAGAGCCTGGGTTGCCTCTGGGTGTGCCGCCACGGCCGGCCCACCCGTGAGTGGGCGTGCAGAACTGTTTGCGTGTGCCTCTGGGTGTGCCGCCACGGCCGGCCCACCCGTGAGTGGGCGTGCAGAAGTGCCTGCGTTTGCCTCTGGGTGTGCCGCCGACGGCCGGCCCACCCGTGGGTGGGCGTGCAGAACTGTTTGCGTGTGCCACTGGATGTGCCGTCACGGCCGGCCAACCCGTGGGTGGGCGTGCAGAACTGTTTGCGTGATCCACTGGGTGTGCCGCCGACGGCCGGCCCACCCGTGGGTGGGCGTGCAGAACTGTTTACGTGTGCCTCTGGGTGTGCCGCCACGGCCGGCCCACCCGTGGGTGGAGTGCAGAAGAGCCTGGGGTTGCCTCTGGGTGTGCCGCCACGGCCGGCCCACCCGTGAGTGGGCGTGCAGGAACTGTTTGCGTGTGCCTCTGGGTGTGCCGCCACGGCCGGCCCACCCGTGAGTGGGCGTGCAGAAGAGCCTGCAGTTGCCTCTGGGTGTGCCACCAGGGCTGGCCCAACCGCGGGTGGGCGAGAAGAACTGTTTGCGAGTGCCTCTGGTTGTGCCGCCACGGCCGACCCACCCGTGGGTGGGGCGTGCAGAAGGGCCTGCGGTTGCCTCTGGGTGTGCCGCCACGGCCGGCCCACACGTGGGTGAGGCGTGCAGAAGTGCGTGCGTTTGCCTCTGGGTGTGCCGCCACGGCCGGCCCACCCGTGGGTGGGCGTGCAGAAGGGTTTGCGTTTGCCTCTGGGTGTGCCGCCACGGCCGGCCCACACGTGGGTGGGCGTGCAGAACTGTTTGCGTGTGCCACTGGGTGTGCCGCCACGGCCGGCCCACCCCGTGGGTGGGCGTGCAGAAGGGTTTGCGGTTGCCACTTTGTGTGCCGCCACGGCCGGCCCACCCGTGGGTGGGCGTGCAGAACTGTTTGCGTGTGCCACTGGGTGTGCCGCCACGGCCGGCCCACCCGTGGGTGGGCGTGCAGAAGAGCTTGCGTGTGCCACTACGTGTGCCGCCACGTCCGGCCCACCCGTGGGTGGGCGTGCAGAAGGGCCTGCGGTTGCCTCTGGGTGTGCCGCCACGGCCGGCCCACCCGTGGGTGGGCGTGCAGAAGGGCCTGCGGTTGCCTCTGGGTGTGCCGCCACGGCCGGCCCACCCGTGGGTGGGCGTGCAGAACTGTTTGCGTGTGCCACTGGGTGTGCCGCCACGGCCGGCCCACCCGTGGGTGGGCGTGCAGAACTGTTTGCGTGTGCCTCTGGGTGTGCCGCCACGGCCGGCCCACCCGTGGGTGGGCATGCAGAAGTGCCTGCAGTTGCCTCTGGGTGTGCCACCACGGCCGGCCCACCCGCGGGTGGGCGTGCAGAACTGTTTGCGTGTGCCTCTGGTTGTGCCGCCACGGCCGGCCCACCCGTGGGTGGGCGTGCAGAAGGGCCTGCGTGTGCCTCTGGGTGTGCCGCCACGGCCGGCCCACCCGTGGGTGGGCGTGCAGAACTGTTTGCGTGTGCCACTGGATGTGCCGCCACGGCCGGCCCACCCGTGGGTGGGCGTGCAGAACTGTTTGCGTGATCCACTGGGTGTGCCGCCACGGCCGGCCCACCCGTGGGTGGGCGTGCAGAACTGTTTGCGTGTGCCTCTGGGTGTGCCGCCACGGCCGGCCCACCCGTGGGTGGGCGTGCAGAAGGGTTTGCGTTTGCCTCTGGGTGTGCCGCCACGGCCGGCCCACCCGTGGGTGGGCGTGCAGAACTGTTTGCGTGTGCCTCTGGGTGTGCCGCCACGGCCGGCCCACCCGTGGGTGGGCGTGCAGAACTGTTTGCGTGTGCCTCTGGGTGTGCCGCCACGGCCGGTCCACCCGTGGGTGGGCGTGCAGAACTGTTTGCGTGATGCCACTGGGTGTGCCGCCACGGCCGGCCCACCCGTGGGTGGGCGTGCAGAACTGTTTGCGTGATCCACTGGCTGTGCCGCCACGGCCGGCCCACCCGTGGGTGGGCGTGCAGAACTGTTTGCGTGTGCCTCTGGGTGTGCCGCCACGGCCGGCTCCACCCGTGGGTGGGCGTGCAGAAGGGCCTGAGGTTGCCTCTGGGTGTGCCGCCACGGCCGGCCCACCCGTGGGTGGGCGTGCAGAACTGTTTGCGTGTGCCACTGGGTGTGCCGCCACGGCCGGCCCACCCGTGGGTGGGCGTGCAGAACTGCTTTGCATGTGCCACTGGGTGTGCCGCCACGGCCGGCCCACCCGTGGGTGGGCGTGCAGAACTCTTTGCGTGTGCCACTGGGTGTGCCGCCACGGCCGGCCCACCCGTGGGTGGGCGTGCAGAAGGGCTTGCGTGTGCCTCTGGGTGTGCCGCCGACGGCCGGCCCACCCGTGGGTGGGCGTGCAGAAGGGCCTGCGTTTGCCTCTGGGTGTGCCGCCACGGCCGGCCCACCCGTGGGTGGGCGTGCAGAACTGTTTGCGTGTGCCACTGGATGTGCCGCCACGGCCGGCCCACCCGTGGGTGGGCGTGCAGAAGTGTTTGCGTGTTGCCTCTGGGTGTGCCGCACGGCCGGCCCACCCGTGGGTGGGCGTGCAGAAGGGCCTGCGTGGTGCCTCTGGGTGTGCCGCCACGGCCGGCCCACCCGTGGGTGGGCGTGCAGAACTGTTTGCGTGTGCCACTGGATGTGCCGCCACGGCCGGCCCACCCGTGGGTGGGCGTGCAGAAGGGCCTGCGGTTGCCTCTGGGTGTGCCGCCACGGCCGGCCCACCCGTGGGTGGGCGTGCAGAACTGTTTGCGTGTGCCTCTGGGTGTGCCGCGACGGCCGGCCCACCCGTGGGTGGGCGTGCAGAACTGTTTATGCGGTGCCACTGGGTGTGCCGCCACGGCCGGCCCACCCGTGGGTGGGCGTGCAGAAGGGTTTGCGGTTGCCTCTGGGTGTGCCGCACGGCCGGCCCACCCGTGGGTGGGCGTGCAGAACGGTTTGCGTGTGCCTCTGGGTGTGCCGCCACGGCCGGCCCACCCGTGGGTGGGCGTGCAGAACTGTTTGCGTGATGCCACTGGGTGTGCCGCCACGGCCGGCCCACCCGTGGGTGGGCGTGCAGAAGGGCCTGCGGTTGCCTCTGGGTGTGCCGCCACGGCCGGCCCACCCGTGGGTGGGCGTGCAGAAGTGCTCTGCGGTTGCCTCTGGGTGTGCCGCCACGGCCGGCCCACCCGTGGGTGGGCGTGCAGAACTGTTTGCGTGTGCCACTGGGTGTGCCGCCACGGCCGGCCCCACCCCGTGGGTGGGCGTGCAGAACTGTTTGCGCGGTGCCACTGGGTGTGCCGCCACGGCCGGCCCACCCGTGGGTGGGCGTGCAGAAGGGGCCTGGCGTGTGCCTCTGGGTGTGCCGCCACGGCCGGCCCACCCGTGGGTGGGCGTGCAGAACTGTTTGCGTGTGCCACTGGGTGTGCCGCCACGGCCGGCCCACCCGTGGGTGGGCGTGCAGAACTGTTTGCGTGTGCCACTGGGTGTGCCGCCACGGCCGGCCCACCCGTGGGTGGGCGTGCAGAACTGTTTGCGTGTGCCTCTGGGTGTGCCGCCACGGCCGGCCCACCCGTGGGTGGGCGTGCAGAACGGTTTGCGTGTGCCTCTGGGTGTGCCGCCACGGCCGGCCCACCCGTGGGTGGGCGTGCAGAACTGTTTGCGTGTGCCTCTGGGTGTGCCGCCACGGCCGGCCCACCCGTGGGTGGGCGTGCAGAACTGTTTGCGTGTGCCTCTGGGTGTGCCGCCACGGCCGGCTCCACCCGTGGGTGGGCGTGCAGAACTGTTTGCGTGTTGCCACTGGGTGTGCCGCCACGGCCGGCCCCACCCGTGGGTGGGCGTGGCAGAACTGTTTGCGTGTGCCACTGGGTGTGCCGCCACGGCCGGCCCACCCGTGGGTGGGCGTGCAGAACTGTTTTGCGCGGTGCCTCTGGGGTGTGCCGCCACGGCCGGCCCCACCCCGTGGGTGGGCGTGCAGAAGGGCCTGCGGTTGCCTCTGGGTGTGCCGCGACGGCCGGCCCCACCCCGTGGGTGGGCGTGCAGAACTGTTTGCGTGTGCCACTGGGGTGTGCCGCACGGCCGGCCCACCCGTGGGTGGGCGTGCAGAACTGTTTGCGTGTGCCACTGGGTGTGCCGCCACGGCCGGCCCACCCGTGGTGGGCGTGCAGAACTGTTTGCGTGTGCCACTGGGTGTGCCGCCACGGCCGGCCCACCCGTGGGTGGGCGTGCAGAAGGGCTTGCGTGTGCCTCTGGGTGTGCCGCCACGGCCGGCCCACCCGTGGGTGGGCGTGCAGAAGTGTTTTGCGTGTGCCACTGGGTGTGCCGCACGGCCGGCCCCACCCCGTGGGTGGGCGTGCAGAACTGTTTGCGTGTGCCACTGGGTGTGCCGCACGGCCGGCCCACCCGTGGGTGGGCGTGCAGAACGGTTTGCGGTTGCCTCTGGGTGTGCCGCCACGGCCGGCCCACCCGTGGGTGGGCGTGCAGAACGGTTTGCGTGTTGCCTCTGGGTGTGCCGCTGACGGCCGGCCCACCCGTGGGTGGGCGTGCAGAACTGTTTGCGTGTGCCACTGGGTGTGCCGCACGGCCGGCCCACCCGTGGGTGGGCGTGCAGAAGGGCCTGCGGTTGCCTCTGGGTGTGCCGCCACGGCCGGCCCACCCGTGGGTGGGCGTGCAGAACTGTTTGCGTGTGCCTCTGGGGTGCCGCCACGGCCGGCCCACCCGTGGGTGGGCGTGCAGAACTGTTTGCGTGTGCCACTGGGTGTGCCGCCACGGCCGGCCCACCCGTGGGTGGGCGTGCAGAAGGGTCTGCGTGTGCCTCTGGGTGTGCCGACACGGCCGGCCCACCCGTGGGTGGGCGTGCAGAACTGTTTGCGTGTGCCACTGGGTGTGCCGCCACGGCCGGCCCACCCGTGGGTGGGCGTGCAGAACTGTTTGCGTGATGCCACTGGGTGTGCCGCCACGGCCGGCCCACCCGTGGGTGGGCGTGCAGAAGGGTTTGCGTGTTGCCTCTGGTGTGTCGCTGACGGCCGGCCCACCCGTGGGTGGGCGTGCAGAAGTGCCTGCGTGTTGCCTCTGGGTGTGCCGCACGGCCGGCCCACCCGTGGGTGGGCGTGCAGAACTGTTTGCGTGTGCCACTGGGTGTGCCGCACGGCCGGCCCACCCGTGGGTGGGCGTGCAGAACTGTTTATGCAGTGCCACTGGGTGTGCCGCCACGGCCGGCCCACCCGTGGGTGGGCGTGCAGAAGGGCTTGCGGTTGCCTCTGGGTGTGCCGCACGGCCGGCCCACCCGTGGGTGGGCGTGCAGAAGGGCTCTGCGGTTGCCTCTGGGTGTGCCGCCACGGCCGGCCCACCCGTGGGTGGGCGTGCAGAACTGTTTGCGTGTGCCACTGGGTGTGCCGCGACGGCCGGCCCACCCGTGGGTGGGCGTGCAGAACTGTTTATGCGTTGCCACTGGGTGTGCCGCCACGGCCGGCCCACCCGTGGGTGGGCGTGCAGAACTGTTTGCGTGTGCCTCTGGGTGTGCCGCCACGGCCGGCCCACCCGTGGGTGGGCGTGCAGAACTGTTTGCGTGTGCCACTGGGTGTGCCGCACGGCCGGCCCACCCCGTGGGTGGGCGTGCAGAACTGTTTGCGTGTGCCACTGGGTGTGCCGCCACGGCCGGCCCACCCGTGGGTGGGCGTGCAGAAGGGTTTGCGTGTGCCTCTGGGTGTGCCGCCACGGCCGGCCCACCCGTGGGTGGGCGTGCAGAATGGCCTGCTGTTGCCTCTGGGTGTGCCGCCACGGCCGGCCCACCCGTGGGTGGGCGTGCAGAACTGTTTGCGTGTGCCTCTGGTGTGCCGCGACGGCCGGCCCACCCGTGGGTGGGCGTGCAGAACGGCCTGCGTGTAGCTCTGTGTGTGCCACACGGCCGGCCCACCCGTGGGTGGGCATGCAGAACTGTTTGCGTGTGCCACTGGATGTGCCGCGACGGCCGGCCCACCCGTGGGTGGGCGTGCAGAACTGTTTGCGTGTTGCCTCTGGGTGTGCCGCCACGGCCGGCCCACCCGTGGGTGGGCGTGCAGAACTGTTTGCGTGTGCCACTGGGTGTGCCGCCACGGCCGGCCCACCCGTGGGTGGGCGTGCAGAACTGTTTGCGTGTGCCTCTGGGTGTGCCGCCACGGCCGGCCCACCCGTGGGTGGGCGTGCAGAAGTGTTTGCGTGTGCCTCTGGGTGTGCCGCCACGGCCGGCCCACCCGTGGGTGGGCGTGCAGAACTGTTTGCGTGTGCCACTGGGTGTGCCGCGACGGCCGGCCCACCCGTGGGTGGGCGTGCAGAAGGGCTTGCGTGTTGCCTCTGGGTGTGCCACGACGGCCGGCCCACCCGTGGGTGGGCGTGCAGAAGTGCTTGCGTGTTGCCTCTGGTGTGCCGCCACGGCCGGCTCCACCCGTGGGTGGGCGTGCAGAACTGTTTGCGTAGTGCCACTGGGTGTGCCGCGACGGCCGGCCCACCCGTGGGTGGGCGTGCAGAACTGTTTACGTGTGCCACTGGATGTGCCGCGACGGCCGGCCCACCCGTGGGTGGGCGTGCAGAAGGGTTTGCGGTTGCCTCTGGTGTGCCGCCACGGCCGGCCCACCCGTGGGTGGGCGTGCAGAACTGCCTGCGGTTGCCTCTGGGTGTGTCACACGGCCGGCCCACCCGTGGGTGGGCGTGCAGAACGGCTTGCGTGTGCCACTGGGTGTGCCGCGACGGCCGGCCCACCCGTGGGTGGGCGTGCAGAACTGTTTGCGGTGCCACTGGGTGTGCCGCACGGCCGGCCCACCCGTGGGTGGGCGTGCAGAAGGGCTTGCGGTTGCCTCTGGGTGTGCCGCGACGGCCGGCCCACCCGTGGGTGGGCGTGCAGAACTGTTTGCGCGGTGCCTCTGGGTGTGCCGCCACGGCCGGCCCACCCGTGGGTGGGCGTGCAGAAGTGTTTGCGTTGCCTCTGGGTGTGCCACGACGGCCGGCCCACCCGTGGGTGGGCGTGCAGAAGGGTTTGCGGTTGCCTCTGGGTGTGCCGCGACGGCCGGCCCACCCGTGGGTGGGCGTGCAGAAGGGTCTGCGGTTGCCTCTGGGTGTGCCGCCACGGCCGGCCCACCCGTGGGTGGGCGTGCAGAAGGGTTTGCGGTTGCCTCTGGGTGTGCCGCGACGGCCGGCCCACCCGTGGGTGGGCGCGGCAGAACTGTTTCGCGTGTGCCACTGGGTGTCGCCACGGCCGGCCCACCCGTGGGTGGGCTGCAGAACTTTTGCGGTGCCACTGCGTGTCACACGGCCGGCCCACCCGTGGGTGGGCGTGCAGAAGGGTTTGCGTGTGCCCCTGGGTGTGCCGCCACGGCCGGCCCACCCGTGGGTGGGCGTGCAGAAGAGCTTGCGTGTGCCACTAGGTGTGCCGCACGGCCGGCCCACCCGCCGGGTGGGCGTGCAGAAGGGCCTGGGGTTGCCTCTGGGTGTGTCAGCACGGCCGGCTCCACCCGTGGGTGGGCGTGCAGAAATGTTTGCGGTTGCCTCTGGGTGTGTCACACGGCCGGCTCCACCCGTGGGTGGGCGTGCAGAAGGGCCTGCGGTGTGCTCTGGGTGTGCCGACACGGCCGGCCCACCCGTGGGTGGGCGTGCAGAAGTGCCTGCGCGTTGCCTCTGGGTGTGCCGCTACGGCCGGCCCACCCGTGGGTGGGCGTGCAGAAGGGTTTGCGGTTGCCTCTGGGTGTGTCACACGGCCGGCCCACCCGTGGGTGGGCGTGCAGAACGGTTTGCGTAGTGTCACTGGGTGTGCCGCACGGCCGGCCCACCCGTGGGTGGGCGTGCAGAAGGGTTTGCGGTTGCCTCTGGGTGTGCCGCCACGGCCGGCCCACCCGTGGGTGGGCGTGCAGAACGGTTTGCGTGTGCCTCTGGGTGTGCCGCACGGCCGGCCCACCCGTGGGTGGGCGTGCAGAACTGTTTGCGTGTGCCACTGCGTGTGCCGCGACGGCCGGCCCACCCGTGGGTGGGCGTGCAGAAGGGTTTGCGTGTGCCTCTGGGTGTGCCGCACGGCCGGCCCACCCGTGGGTGGGCGTGCAGAACGGTTTGCGCGGTGCCACTGGGTGTGCCGCCACGGCCGGCCCACCCGTGGGTGGGCGTGCAGAACTGTTTGCGGTGTGCCTCTGGGTGTGCCGCGACGGCCGGCCCACCCGTGGGTGGGCGTGCAGAAGGGCCTGCGGTTGCCTCTGGGTGTGCCGCACGGCCGGCCCACCCGTGAGTGGGCGTGCAGAAGGGCCTGCGTTGCCTCTGGGTGTGCCGCGACGGCCGGCCCACCCGTGGGTGGGCGTGCAGAACTGTTTGTGCGTGTGCCACTGGGTGTGCCGCGACGGCCGGCCCACCCGTGGGTGGGCGTGCAGAACTGTTTGCGTGTGCCACTGGGTGTGCCGCACGGCCGGCCCACCCGTGGGTGGGCGTGCAGAAGGGTTTGCGTGTTGCCTCTGGGTGTGCCGCACGGCCGGCCCACCCGTGGGTGGGCGTGCAGAAGGGCTTGCGGTTGCCTCTGGGTGTGCCGCCACGGCCGGCCCACCCGTGGGTGGGCGTGCAGAACTGTTTGCGTGTGCCACTGGGTGTGCCGCCACGGCCGGCCCACCCGTGGGTGGGCGTGCAGAACTGTTTGCGTGTGCCACTGGGTGTGCCGCACGGCCGGCTCCACCCGTGGGTGGGCGTGCAGAAGTGTTTGCGTGTGCCTCTGGGTGTGCCAGCACGGCCGGCCCACCCGTGGGTGGGCGTGCAGAAGGGCTTGCGGTTGCCTCTGGGTGTGCCGCCACGGCCGGCCCACCCGTGGGTGGGCGTGCAGAACTGTTTGGCGTGTGCCTCTGGGTGTGCCGCGACGGCCGGCCCACCCGTGGGTGGGCGTGCAGAACGGTTTGCGGTTGCCTCTGGGTGTGCCGCGACGGCCGGCCCACCCGTGGGTGGGCGTGCAGAAGGGTTTGCGGTTGCCTCTGGGTGTGCCGCCACGGCCGGCCCACCCGTGGGTGGGCGTGCAGAACTGCTTGCGTGTGCCTCTGGGTGTGCCGCCACGGCCGGCCCACCCGTGGGTGGGCGTGCAGAACTGTTTGCGTGTGCCACTGGGTGTGCCGCCACGGCCGGCCCACCCGTGGGTGGGCGTGCAGAACGGTTTGCGGTTGCCTCTGGGTGTGCCGCCACGGCCGGCCCACCCGTGGGTGGGCGTGCAGAAGTGTTTGCGTGTGCCTCTGGGTGTGCCGCACGGCCGGCCCACCCGTGGGTGGGCGTGCAGAACTGTTTATGCGTGCCACTGGGTGTGCCGCTACGGCCGGCCCACCCGTGGGTGGGCGTGCAGAACTGTTTGCGGTTGCCTCTGGTGTGTCGCCACGGCCGGCCCACCCGTGGGTGGGCGTGCAGAATGGCCTGCAGTTGCCTCTGGTGTGCCGCCACGGCCGGCCCACCCGTGGGTGGGCGTGCAGAACTGTTTGCGTGTGCCTCTGGGTGTGCCGCCACGGCCGGCCCACCCGTGGGTGGGCGTGCAGAAGGGCCTGCGTGGTGCCTCTGGGTGTGCCGCCACGGCCGGCCCACCCGTGGGTGGGCGTGCAGAAGTGTTTGCGTGTTGCCTCTGGGTGTGCCGCCGACGGCCGGCCCACCCGTGGGTGGGCGTGCAGAACTGTTTGCGTGTGCCTCTGGGTGTGCCGCGACGGCCGGCCCACCCGTGGGTGGGCGTGCAGAAGGGTCTGCGGTTGCCTCTGGGTGTGCCGCCACGGCCGGCCCACCCGTGGGTGGGCGTGCAGAACTGTTTGCGTGTGCCACTGGGTGTGCCGCCACGGCCGGCCCACCCGTGGGTGGGCGTGCAGAACTGTTTGCGTGTGCCTCTGGGTGTGCCGCCACGGCCGGCTCCACCCGTGGGTGGGCGTGCAGAAGTGTCTGCGTTGCCTCTGGGTGTGTCGCACGGCCGGCCCACCCGTGGGTGGGCGTGCAGAACTGTTTGCGTGTGCCTCTGGGTGTGCCGCCACGGCCGGCCCACCCGTGGGTGGGCGTGCAGAACTGTTTGCGTGTGCCTCTGGGTGTGCCGCCACGGCCGGCCCACCCGTGGGTGGGCGTGCAGAAGGGTTTGCGTGTGCCTCTGGGTGTGCCGCACGGCCGGCCCACCCGTGGGTGGGCGTGCAGAAGTGCTTGCGTGTGCCTCTGGGTGTGCCGCACGGCCGGCCCACCCGTGGGTGGGCGTGCAGAACTGTTTGCGTGTGCCACTGGGTGTGCCGCCACGGCCGGCCCACCCGTGGGTGGGCGTGCAGAACTGTTTGCGTGTGCCACTGGGTGTGCCGCCACGGCCGGCCCACCCGTGGGTGGGCGTGCAGAACTGTTTGCGTGTGCCTCTGGGTGTGCCGCCACGGCCGGCCCACCCGTGGGTGGGCGTGCAGAAGGGCCTGCGTGTGCCTCTGGGTGTGCCGCACGGCCGGCCCACCCGTGGGTGGGCGTGCAGAACTGTTTGCGTGTGCCTCTGGGTGTGCCGCCACGGCCGGCCCACCCGTGGGTGGGCGTGCAGAAGGGCTTGCGGTTGCCTCTGGGTGTGCCACACGGCCGGCCCACCCGTGGGTGGGCGTGCAGAAGTGTCTGCGTTGCCTCTGGGTGTGCCGCACGGCCGGCCCACCCGTGGGTGGGCGTGCAGAACTGTTTGCGTGTGCCACTGGGTGTGCCGCCACGGCCGGCCCACCCGTGGGTGGGCGTGCAGAAGTGTTTGCGTGTGCCTCTGGGTGTGCCGCCACGGCCGGCCCACCCGTGGGTGGGCGTGCAGAAGGGTCTGCGGTTGCCTCTGGGTGTGCCGCACGGCCGGCTCACCCGTGGGTGGGCGTGCAGAACTGTTTGCGTGTGCCACTGGGTGTGCCGCCACGGCCGGCCCACCCGTGGGTGGGCGTGCAGAACTGTTTGCGTGTGCCACTGGATGTGCCGCCACGGCCGGCCCACCCGTGGGTGGGCGTGCAGAAGGGTTTGCGTGTGCCTCTGGGTGTGCCGCCACGGCCGGCCCACCCGTGGGTGGGCGTGCAGAACGGCCTGCGGTTGCCTCTGGGTGTGCCACACGGCCGGCCCACCCGTGGGTGGGCGTGCAGAACTGTTTGCGTGTGCCTCTGGGTGTGCCGCACGGGCCGGCCCACCCGTGGGTGGGCGTGCAGAAGTGTTTGCGTGTGCCACTGGGTGTGCCGCCACGGCCGGCCCACCCGTGGGTGGGCGTGCAGAACTGTTTGCGTGTGCCTCTGGGTGTGCCGCCACGGCCGGCCCACCCGTGGGTGGGCGTGCAGAACTGTTTGCGTGTGCCTCTGGGTGTGCCGCCACGGCCGGCCCACCCGTGGGTGGGCGTGCAGAAGGGCCTGCGGTTGCCTCTGGGTGTGCCAGCACGGCCGGCCCACCCGTGGGTGGGCGTGCAGAACGGTTTGCGTGTGCCTCTGGGTGTGCCGCCGACGGCCGGCCCACCCGTGGGTGGGCGTGCAGAAGTGCCTGCGGTTGCCTCTGGGTGTGCCGCCACGGCCGGCCCACCCGTGGGTGGGCGTGCAGAAGGGTTTGGCGGTTGCCTCTGGGTGTGCCGCACGGCCGGCCCACCCGTGGGTGGGCGTGCAGAACTGTTTGCGTGTGCCTCTGGGTGTGCCGCCACGGCCGGCCCACCCGTGGGTGGGCGTGCAGAAGGGTTTGCGGTTGCCTCTGGGTGTGCCGACACGGCCGGCCCACCCGTGGGTGGGCGTGCAGAACTGTTTGCGTGTGCCACTGGGTGTGCCGCCACGGCCGGCCCACCCGTGGGTGGGCGTGCAGAACTGTTTGCGTGTGCCACTGGGTGTGCCGCCACGGCCGGCCCACCCGTGGGTGGGCGTGCAGAAGGGTTTGCGGTTGCCTCTGGGTGTGCCGCGACGGCCGGCCCACCCGTGGGTGGGCGTGCAGAACTGTTTGCGTGTGCCTCTGGGTGTGCCGCTACGGCCGGCCCACCCGTGGGTGGGCGTGCAGAACTGTTTGCGTGTGCCACTGGGTGTGCCGCACGGCCGGCCCACCCGTGGGTGGGCGTGCAGAAGGGTTTGCGGTTGCCTCTGGGTGTGCCGCCACGGCCGGCCCACCCGTGGGTGGGCGTGCAGAAGTGCCTGCGTTTGCCTCTGGGTGTGCCGCCACGGCCGGCCCACCCGTGGGTGGGCGTGCAGAACTGTTTGCGTGTGCCACTGGGTGTGCCGCCACGGCCGGCCCACCCGTGGGTGGGCGTGCAGAACTGTTTGCGTGTGCCACTGGGTGTGCCGCCACGGCCGGCCCACCCGTGGGTGGGCGTGCAGAAGGGCTTGCGTGTTGCCTCTGGGTGTGCCGCCACGGCCGGCCCACCCGTGGGTGGGCGTGCAGAAGTGCCTGCGGTTGCCTCTGGGTGTGCCGCCACGGCCGGCTCCACCCGTGGGTGGGCGTGCAGAACTGTTTGCGTGTGCCACTGGATGTGCCGCCACGGCCGGCCCACCCGTGGGTGGGCGTGCAGAACTGTTTGCGTGATGCCACTGGGTGTGCCGCCACGGCCGGCCCACCCGTGGGTGGGCGTGCAGAAGGGTTTGCGGTTGCCTCTGGGTGTGCCGCAACGGCCGGCCCACCCGTGGGTGGGCGTGCAGAAGGGCCTGCGTGTTGCCTCTGGGTGTGCCGCCACGGCCGGCCCACCCGTGGGTGGGCGTGCAGAACTGTTTGCGTGTGCCTCTGGTTGTGCCGCTACGGCCGGCCCACCCGTGGGTGGGCGTGCAGAACGGCCTGTGGTTGCCTCTGGGTGTGCCGCACGGCCGGCCCACCCGTGGGTGGGCGTGCAGAAGGGCCTGGGTTTGCCTCTGGGTGTGCCGCCACGGCCGGCCCACCCGTGGGTGGGCGTGCAGAAGTGCCTGCGTGTGCCTCTGGGTGTGCCGCCACGGCCGGCCCACCCGTGGGTGGGCGTGCAGAACTGTTTGCGTGTGCCTCTGGGTGTGCCGCCACGGCCGGCCCACCCGTGGGTGGGCGTGCAGAAGGGTTTGCGGTTGCCTCTGGCTGTGCCGCCACGGCCGGCCCACCCGTGGGTGGGCGTGCAGAAGGGTTTGCGTGTGCCTCTGGGTGTGCTGCCACGGCCGGCCCACCCGTGGGTGGGCGTGCAGAACTGTTTGCGTGTGCCACTGGGTGTGCCGCGACGGCCGGCCCACCCGTGGTGGGCGTGCAGAAGGGTTTGCGGTTGTCTCTGGGTGTGCCGCCACGGCCGGCCCAACCGTGGGTAGGCGTGCAGAATAGCCTGCGCGTTGCCTCTGGGTGTGCCGCCACGGCCGGCCCACCCGTGGGTACGCGTGCAGAACTGTTTGCGTGTGCCTCTGGGTGTGCCGCCACGGCCGGCCCTCCCGTGGGTGGGCGTGCAGAAGGGCCTGCGTTGCCTCTGTGTGTGCCGCCACGGCCGGCCCACCCGTGGGTGGGCGTGCAGAAGTGTTTGCGTGTGCCTCTGGGTGTGCCGCACGGCCGGCCCACCCGTGGGTGGGCGTGCAGAACGGTTTGCGTGTTGCCACTGGGTGTGCCGCCACGGCCGGCCCACCCGTGGGTGGGCGTGCAGAAGTGTCTGCGGTTGCCTCTGGGTGTGCCGCCACGGCCGGCCCACCCGTGGGTGGGCGTGCAGAACGGTTTGCGTGTGCCACTGGGTGTGCCGCCACGGTCGGCCCACCCGTGGGTGGGCGTGCAGAACTGTTTGCGTGTGCCTCTGGGTGTGCCGCCACGGCCGGCTCCACCCGTGGGTGGGCGTGCAGAAGGGCCTGCGGTTGCCTCTGGGTGTGCCGCCACGGCCGGCCCACCCGTGGGTGGGCGTGCAGAAGTGTTTGCGTGTGCCTCTGGGTGTGCCGCCACGGCCGGCCCACCCGTGGGTGGGCGTGCAGAACTGTTTGCGTGTGCCTCTGGGTGTGCCGCCACGGCCGGCCCACCCGTGGGTGGGCGTGCAGAACGGCTTGCGTGTGCCTCTGGGTGTGCCGCCACGGCCGGCCCACCCGTGGGTGGGCGTGCAGAAGGGCTTGCGTTGCCTCTGGGTGTGCCGCTACGGCCGGCCCACCCGTGGGTGGGCGTGCAGAACTGTTTGCGTGTGCCACTGGGTGTGCCGCCACGGCCGGCCCACCCGTGGGTGGGCGTGCAGAACTGTTTGCGTGATGCCACTGGGTGTGCCGCCACGGCCGGCCCACCCGTGGGTGGGCGTGCAGAACTGTTTGCGCAGTGCCTCTGGGTGTGCCGCCACGGCCGGCCCACCCGTGGGTGGGCGTGCAGAAGAGCCTGCGGTTGCCTCTGGGTGTGCCGCCACGGCCGGCCCACCCGTGGGTGGGCGTGCAGAACTGTTTGCGTGTGCCTCTGGGTGTGCCGCCACGGCCGGCCCACCCGTGGGTGGGCGTGCAGAAGTGCTTGCGTGTGCCTCTGGGTGTGCCGCCACGGCCGGCCCACCCGTGGGTGGGCGTGCAGAACTGTTTGCGTGTGCCACTGGGTGTGCCGCCACGGCCGGCCCACCCGTGGGTGGGCGTGCAGAACTGTTTGCGTGATGCCACTGGGTGTGCCGCCGACGGCCGGCCCACCCGTGGGTGGGCGTGCAGAACTGTTTGCGTGTGCCTCTGGGTGTGCCGCCACGGCCGGCCCACCCGTGGGTGGGCGTGCAGAAGAGCCTGGCGGTTGCCTCTGGGTGTGCCGCCACGGCCGGCCCACCCGTGGGTGGGCGTGCAGAACTGTTTGCGTGTGCCTCTGGGTGTGCCGCCACGGCCGGCCCACCCGTGAGTGGGCGTGCAGAACGGTTTGCGTGTTGCCTCTGGGTGTGCCGCCACGGCCGGCCCACCCGTGGGTGGGCGTGCAGAACTGTTTGCGTGTGCCTCTGGGTGTGCCGCGACGGCCGGCCCACCCGTGGGTGGGCGTGCAGAAGGGCCTGCGGTTGCCTCTGGGTGTGCCACCACGGCCGGCCCACCCGTGGGTGGGCGTGCAGAACTGTTTGCGTGTGCCTCTGGTTGTGCCGCCACGGCCGACCCACCCGTGGGTGGGCGTGCAGAAGGGCTTGCGGTTGCCTCTGGGTGTGCCGCCACGGCCGGCCCACCCGTGGGTGGGCGTGCAGAAGTGCTTGCGTTTGCCTCTGGGTGTGCCGCCACGGCCGGCCCACCCGTGGGTGGGCGTGCAGAAGGGTTTGCGTTGCCTCTGGGTGTGCCGCCACGGCCGGCCCACACGTGGGTGGGCGTGCAGAACTGTTTGCGTGTGCCACTGGGTGTGCCGCCACGGCCGGCCCACCCGTGGGTGGGCGTGCAGAAGGGTTTGCGGTTGCCACTGTGTGTGCTGCCACGGCCGGCCCACCCGTGGGTGGGCGTGCAGAAGTGTTTGCGTGTGCCACTGGGTGTGCCGCCACGGCCGGCCCACCCGTGGGTGGGCGTGCAGAAGAGCTTGCGTGTGCCACTGCGTGTGCCGCCACGGCCGGCCCACCCGTGGGTGGGCGTGCAGAAGGGCCTGCGGTTGCCTCTGGGTGTGCCGCCACGGCCGGCCCACCCGTGGGTGGGCGTGCAGAAGGGCCTGCGGTTGCCTCTGGGTGTGCCGCCACGGCCGGCCCACCCGTGGGTGGGCGTGCAGAACTGTTTGCGTGTGCCACTGGGTGTGCCGCCACGGCCGGCCCACCCGTGGGTGGGCGTGCAGAACTGTTTGCGTGTGCCTCTGGGTGTGCCGCCACGGCCGGCCCACCCGTGGGTGGGCATGCAGAAGTGCCTGCAGTTGCCTCTGGGTGTGCCACTACGGCCGGCCCACCCGCGGGTGGGCGTGCAGAACTGTTTGCGTGTGCCTCTGGTTGTGCCGCCACGGCCGGCCCACCCGTGGGTGGGCGTGCAGAAGGGCCTGCGTGTGCCTCTGGGTGTGCCGCACGGCCGGCCCACCCGTGGGTGGGCGTGCAGAACTGTTTGCGTGTGCCACTGGATGTGCCGCCACGGCCGGCCCACCCGTGGGTGGGCGTGCAGAACTGTTTGCGTGATCCACTGGGTGTGCCGCCACGGCCGGCCCACCCGTGGGTGGGCGTGCAGAACTGTTTGCGTGTGCCTCTGGGTGTGCCGCCACGGCCGGCCCACCCGTGGGTGGGCGTGCAGAAGGGTTTGCGTTGCCTCTGGGTGTGCCGCACGGCCGGCCCACCCGTGGGTGGGCGTGCAGAACTGTTTGCGTGTGCCTCTGGGTGTGCCGCCACGGCCGGCCCACCCGTGGGTGGGCGTGCAGAACTGTTTGCGTGTGCCTCTGGGTGTGCCGCCACGGCCGGTCCACCCGTGGGTGGGCGTGCAGAACTGTTTGCGTGATGCCACTGGGTGTGCCGCCACGGCCGGCCCACCCGTGGGTGGGCGTGCAGAACTGTTTGCGTGATGCCACTGGGTGTGCCGCCACGGCCGGCCCACCCGTGGGTGGGCGTGCAGAACTGTTTGCGTGTGCCTCTGGGTGTGCCGCCACGGCCGGCCCACCCGTGGGTGGGCGTGCAGAAGGGCCTGCGGTTGCCTCTGGGTGTGCCGCCACGGCCGGCCCACCCGTGGGTGGGCGTGCAGAACTGTTTGCGTGTGCCACTGGGTGTGCCGCCACGGCCGGCCCACCCGTGGGTGGGCGTGCAGAACTGCTTTGCATGTGCCACTGGGTGTGCTCGCACGGCCGGCCCACCCGTGGGTGGGCGTGCAGAACTCTTTGCGTGTGCCACTGGGTGTGCCGCCACGGCCGGCCCACCCGTGGGTGGGCGTGCAGAAGGGCTTGCGTGTGCCTCTGGGTGTGCCGCCACGGCCGGCCCACCCGTGGGTGGGCGTGCAGAAGGGCCTGCGTTTGCCTCTGGGTGTGCCACGACGGCCGGCCCACCCGTGGGTGGGCGTGCAGAACTGTTTGCGTGTGCCACTGGGTGTGCCGCCACGGCCGGCCCACCCGTGGGTGGGCGTGCAGAAGGGTTTGCGGTTGCCTCTGGGTGTGCCGACACGGCCGGCCCACCCGTGGGTGGGCGTGCAGAAGGGCCTGCGTGTGCCTCTGGGTGTGCCGCCACGGCCGGCCCACCCGTGGGTGGGCGTGCAGAACTGTTTGCGTGTGCCACTGGGTGTGCCGCCACGGCCGGCCCACCCGTGGGTGGGCGTGCAGAAGGGCTTGCGGTTGCCTCTGGGTGTGCCACCACGGCCGGCCCACCCGTGGGTGGGCGTGCAGAACTGTTTGCGTGTGCCTCTGGGTGTGCCGCCACGGCCGGCCCACCCGTGGGTGGGCGTGCAGAACTGTTTGCGTGTGCCACTGGGTGTGCCGCCGACGGCCGGCCCACCCGTGGGTGGGCGTGCAGAAGGGCTTGCGGTTGCCTCTGGGTGTGCCGCCACGGCCGGCCCACCCGTGGGTGGGCGTGCAGAACTGTTTGCGTGTGCCTCTGGGTGTGCCGCCACGGCCGGCCCACCCGTGGGTGGGCGTGCAGAACTGTTTGCGTGTGCCACTGGGTGTGCCGCCACGGCCGGCCCACCCGTGGGTGGGCGTGCAGAACTGTTTGCGCGGTGCCACTGGGTGTGCCGCACGGCCGGCCCACCCGTGGGTGGGCGTGCAGAAGGGCTTGCGGTTGCCTCTGGGTGTGCCGCGACGGCCGGCCCACCCGTGGGTGGGCGTGCAGAAGGGCCTGCGGTTGCCTCTGGGTGTGCCGCCACGGCCGGCCCACCCGTGGGCTGGGCGTGCAGAACTGTTTGCGTGTGCCACTGGGTGTGCCGCTGACGGCCGGCCCACCCGTGGGTGGGCGTGCAGAACTGTTTGCGTGTGCCACTGGGTGTGCCGCCACGGCCGGCCCACCCGTGGGTGGGCGTGCAGAACTACTTGCGGTTGCCTCTGGGTGTGCCGCCACGGCCGGCCCACCCGTGGGTGGGCGTGCAGAACTGTTTGCGTGTGCCACTGGGTGTGCCGCGACGGCCGGCCCACCCGTGGGTGGGCGTGCAGAACTGTTTGCGTGTGCCACTGGGTGTGCCGCCACGGCCGGCCCACCCGTGGTGGGCGTGCAGAAGGGTTTGCGTTGCCTCTGGGTGTGCCGCCACGGCCGGCCCACCCGTGGGTGGGCGTGCAGAATGGCTGCGTTTGCCTCTGGGTGTGCCGCACGGCCGGCCCACCCGTGGGTGGGCGTGCAGAACTGTTTTGCGTGTGCCTCTGGGTGTGCCGCCACGGCCGGCCCACCCGTGGGTGGGCGTGCAGAACTGTTTGCGTGTGCCACTGGGTGTGCCGCCACGGCCGGCCCACCCGTGGGTGGGCGTGCAGAACTGTTTGCGTGTGCCACTGGGTGTGCCGACACGGCCGGCCCACCCGTGGGTGGGCGTGCAGAAGGGTTTGCGGTTGCCTCTGGGTGTGCCGCACGGCCGGCCCACCCGTGGGTGGGCGTGCAGAACTGTTTGCGTGTGCCACTGGGTGTGCCGCCACGGCCGGCCCACCCGTGGGTGGGCGTGCAGAACTGTTTGCGTGTGCCACTGCGTGCCGCCACGGCCGGCCCACCCGTGGGTGGGCGTGCAGAAGTGTCTGCGCGTTGCCTCTGGGTGTGTCACACGGCCGGCCCACCCGTGGGTGGGCGTGCAGAACTGTTTGCGTGTGCCACTGGGTGTGCCGCCACGGCCGGCCCACCCGTGGGTGGGCGTGCAGAACTGTTTGCGTGTGCCACTGGGTGTGCCGCGACGGCCGGCCCACCCGTGGGTGGGCGTGCAGAAGGGCCTGCGGTTGCCTCTGGGTGTGCCGCGACGGCCGGCCCACCCGTGGGTGGGCGTGCAGAACGGCTTGCGGTTGCCTCTGGGTGTGCCGCCACGGCCGGCCCACCCGTGGCTGGGCTGCAGAACTGTTTGCGTGTGCCACTGGGTGTGCCGCACGGCCGGCCCACCCGTGGGTGGGCGTGCAGAACTGTTTGCGTGTGCCACTGGATGTGCCGCGACGGCCGGCTCCACCCGTGGGTGGGCGTGCAGAACGGTTTGCGTGTTGCCTCTGGGTGTGCCGCCACGGCCGGCCCACCCGTGGGTGAGCGTGCAGAACGGTCTGCGGTTGCCTCTGGTGTGCCGCCACGGCCGGCCCACCCGTGGGTGGGCGTGCAGAAGGGCTTGCGTGTGCCTCTGGGTGTGCCGCCACGGCCGGCTCCACCCGTGGGTGGGCGTGCAGAAGAGCTTGCGTGTGCCACTGGGTGTGCCGCCACGGCCGGCCCACCCGTGGGTGGGCGTGCAGAAGGGCCTGCGCGTTGCCTCTGGGTGTGCCGCACGGCCGGCTCCACCCGTGGGTGGGCGTGCAGAACTGTTTGCGCGGTGCCTCTGGGTGTGCCGCCACGGCCGGCCCACCCGTGGGTGGGCGTGCAGAAGGGTCTGCGGTTGCCTCTGGGTGTGCCGCACGGCCGGCCCACCCGTGGGTGGGCGTGCAGAAGGGTTTGCGGTTGCCTCTGGGTGTGCCGCCACGGCCGGCTCCACCCGTGGGTGGGCGTGCAGAAGTGTCTGCGTTGCCTCTGGGTGTGCCAGCACGGCCGGCCCACCCGTGGGTGGGCGTGCAGAAGGGTTTGCGTTGCCTCTGGGTGTGCCGCGACGGCCGGCCCACCCGTGGGTGGGCGTGCAGAACTGTTTGCGTGTGCCACTGGGTGTGCCGCACGGCCGGCCCACCCGTGGGTGGGCGTGCAGAACTGCTTTGCGTGTGCCACTGGGTGTGCCGCACGGCCGGCCCACCCGTGGGTGGGCGTGCAGAAGGGCTTGCGTGTGCCACTGGGTGTGCCGCCACGGCCGGCCCACCCGTGGGTGGGCGTGCAGAAGAGTTTGCGTGTGCCACTGGGTGTGCCGCTACGGCCGGCCCACCCGTCGGTGGGCGTGCAGAAGGGCCTGCGGTTGCCTCTGGTGTGTCGCACGGCCGGCCCACCCGCGGGTGGGCGTGCAGAAATGTTTGCGGTTGCCTCTGGGTGTGCCGCACGGCCGGCCCACCCGTGGGTGGGCGTGCAGAAGGGCCTGCGTGTGCCTCTGGGTGTGCCGCGACGGCCGGCCCACCCGTGGGTGGGCGTGCAGAAGTGCCTGCGTTTGCCTCTGGGTGTGCCGCACGGCCGGCCCACCCGTGGGTGGGCGTGCAGAAGGGTTTGCGGTTGCCTCTGGGTGTGCCGCCACGGCCGGCCCACCCGTGGGTGGGCGTGCAGAACTGTTTTAGCGTGTGCCACTGGGTGTGCCGCCACGGCCGGCCCACCCGTGGGTGGGCGTGCAGAAGGGTTTGCGGTTGCCTCTGGGTGTGCCGCACGGCCGGCCCACCCGTGGGTGGGCGTGCAGAACTGTTTGCGTGTGCCACTGGGTGTGCCGCGACGGCCGGCCCACCCGTGGGTGGGCGTGCAGAACTGTTTGCGTGTGCCACTGGGTGTGCCGCCACGGCCGGCCCACCCGTGGGTGGGCGTGCAGAAGGGTTTGCGTTGCCTCTGGGTGTGCCGCGACGGCCGGCCCACCCGTGGGTGGGCGTGCAGAACTGTTTGCGTGTGCCACTGGGTGTGCCGCCACGGCCGGCCCACCCGTGGGTGGGCGTGCAGAACTGTTTGCGTGTGCCACTGGGTGTGCCGCCACGGCCGGCCCACCCGTGGGTGGGCGTGCAGAAGTGCTTGGCGTGTGCCTCTGGGTGTGCCGCCACGGCCGGCCCACCCGTGGGTGGGCGTGCAGAAGGGCTTGCGTGTTGCCTCTGGGTGTGCCGCTACGGCCGGCCCACCCGTGGGTGGGCGTGCAGAACTGTTTGCGTGTGCCACTGGGTGTGCCGCTACGGCCGGCCCACCCGTGGGTGGGCGTGCAGAACTGTTTGCGTGTGCCACTGGGTGTGCCGCCACGGCCGGCCCACCCGTGGGTGGGCGTGCAGAAGGGTTTGCGGTTGCCTCTGGGTGTGCCGCACGGCCGGCCCACCCGTGGGTGGGCGTGCAGAAGGGTCTGCGTGTTGCCTCTGGGTGTGCCAGCACGGCCGGCTCCACCCGTGGGTGGGCGTGCAGAACTGTTTGCGTGTGCCACTGGGTGTGCCGCCACGGCCGGCCCACCCGTGGGTGGGCGTGCAGAACTGTTTGCGCGTGCCACTGGGTGTGCCGCCACGGCCGGCCCACCCGTGGGTGGGCGTGCAGAAGGGTTTGCGTGTTGCCTCTGGGTGTGCCGCACGGCCGGCCCACCCGTGGGTGGGCGTGCAGAACGGTTTGCGTGTGCCTCTGGGTGTGCCGCGACGGCCGGCCCACCCGTGGGTGGGCGTGCAGAACTGTTTGCGTGTGCCACTGGGTGTGCCGCCACGGCCGGCCCACCCGTGGGTGGGCGTGCAGAACTGTTTGCGTGTGCCACTGGGTGTGCCGCCACGGCCGGCCCACCCGTGGGTGGGCGTGCAGAAGGGCTTGCGTGTTGCCTCTGGGTGTGCCGCCACGGCCGGCCCACCCGTGGGTGGGCGTGCAGAAGGGCTTGCGGTTGCCTCTGGGTGTGCCGCCACGGCCGGCTCCACCCGTGGGTGGGCGTGCAGAACTGTTTGCGTGTGCCTCTGGGTGTGCCGCGACGGCCGGCCCACCCGTGGGTGGGCGTGCAGAACGGCTTGCGTGTTGCCTCTGGGTGTGCCGCCACGGCCGGCCCACCCGTGGGTGGGCGTGCAGAACGGTTTGCGGTTGCCTCTGGGTGTGCCGCGACGGCCGGCCCACCCGTGGGTGGGCGTGCAGAAGTGCTCTGCGTTTGCCTCTGGATGTGCCGCACGGCCGGCCCACCCGTGGGTGGGCGTGCAGAAGGGTTTGCGGTTGCCTCTGGGTGTGCCGCACGGCCGGCCCACCCGTGGGTGGGCGTGCAGAAGTGCCTGCGGTTGCCTCTGGGTGTGCCGCCACGGCCGGCCCACCCGTGGGTGGGCGTGCAGAAGGGCCTGCGTGTTGCCTCTGGGTGTGCCGCACGGCCGGCCCACCCGTGGGTGGGCGTGCAGAACTGTCTGCGTGTGCCACTGGGTGTGCCGCACGGCCGGCCCACCCGTGGGTGGGCGTGCAGAACTGTTTGCGTGTGCCACTGGGTGTGCCGCCACGGCCGGCCCACCCGTGGGTGGGCGTGCAGAACTGTTTGCGTGTTGCCTCTGGGTGTGCCGCCACGGCCGGCCCACCCATGGGTGGGCGTGCAGAAGGGCCTGCGGTTGCCTCTGGGTGTGCCGCCACGGCCGGCCCACCCGTGGGTGGGCGTGCAGAACTGTTTGCGTGTGCCTCTGGGTGTGCCGCCACGGCCGGCCCACCCGTGGGTGGGCGTGCAGAACTGTTTGCGTGTGCCACTGGGTGTGCCGCCACGGCCGGCCCACCCGTGGGTGGGCGTGCAGAAGAGCTTGCGTGTGCCTCTGGGTGTGCCGCACGGCCGGCCCACCCGTGGGTGGGCGTGCAGAAGGGCCTGCGGTTGCCTCTGGGTGTGCCGCCACGGCCGGCCCACCCGTGGGTGGGCGTGCAGAACTGTTTGCGTGTGCCTCTGGTTGTGCCGCATGGCCGGCCCACCCGTGGGTGGGCGTGCAGAACGGCCTGGGGTTGCCTCTGGGTGTGCCGCCACGGCCGGCTCCACCCGTGGGTGGGCGTGCAGAACTGTTTGCGTGTGCCACTGGGTGTGCCGCCGACGGCCGGCCCACCCGTGGGTGGGCGTGCAGAAGTGCCTGCGTTTGCCTCTGGGTGTGCCAGCACGGCTGGCCCACCCGTGGGTGGGCGTGCAGAAGTTTCTGCGGGTGCCTCTGAATGTGCAGCAATGGCCGGTCCACCAGTAGGAAGGCGTGCAGAAGTGTCTGCGGTTGCCTCTGGGTGTGCCGCCACGGCCGGCCCACCCGTGGGTGGGCGTGCAGAACTGTTTTGCGTTGCCACTGGGGTGTCGCACGGCGGCCCACCCGTGGGTGGGCGTGCAGAAGGGCCTGCGTTGCCTCAGGTGTGCCACCACGGCCGGCCCACCCGTGGGTGGGCGTGCAGAAGAGCTTGCGTGTGCCACTGGGTGTGTCAAGCACGGCCGGCCCACCCATGGGTGGGCGTGCAGAAGGGCCTGCAGTTGCCTCTGGGTGTGCCGCCACGGCCTGCCCACCCGTGGTGGGCGTGCAGAACTGTTTGGCGTGTGCCTCTGGTTGTGCCGCTACAGCCGGCCCACCCGTGGGTGGGCGTGCAGAAGGGCCTGCGTGTGCCTCTGGGTGTGCCGCCACGGCCGGCCCACCCGTGGGTGGGCGTGCAGAAGTGCCTGCGTTTGCCTCTGGGTGTGCCGCAACGGCTGGCCCACCCGTGGGTGGGCGTGCAGAAGTGTCTGGCGTTGCCTCTGGGTGTGCCGCAACGGCCGGCCCATCCGTGGGTGGGCGTGCAGAAGTGCCTGCGTGTTGCCTCTGGGTGTGCCGCACGGCCGGCCCACCCGTGGGTGGGCGTGCAGAAGGGTTTGCGGTTGCCTCTGGGTGTGCCGCTACGGCCGGCCCACCCGTGGGTGGGCGCAGAAGGGCCCTGCGTGTGCCTCTGGATGTGCCGCCACGGCCGGCCAACCCGTGGGTGGGCGTGCAGAACTGTTTGCGTGTGCCACTGGATGTGCCGCCACGGCCGGCCCACCCGTGGGTGGGCGTGCAGAACTGTTTGCGTGATGCCACTGGGTGTGCCGCCACGGCCGGCCCACCCGTGGGTGGGCGTGCAGAACTGTTTGCGTGTGCCTCTGGGTGTGCCGCCACGGCCGGCCCACCCGTGGGTGGGCGTGCAGAAGAGCCTGCGTTGCCTCTGGGTGTGCCGCACGGCCGGCCCACCCGTGAGTGGGCGTGCAGGAACTGTTTGCGTGTGCCTCTGGGTGTGCCGCCACGGCCGGCCCACCCGTGGGTGGGCGTGCAGAAGGGCCTGCGGTTGCCTCTGGGTGTGCCGCCACGGCCGGCCCACCCGTGGGTGGGCGTGCAGAACTGTTTGCGTTTGCCTCTGGGTTTGACGCCACGGCCGGCCCACCCGTGGGTGGGCGTGCAGAAGGGCCTGCAGTTGCCTCTGGGTGTGCCACCACGGCCGGCCCACCCGTGGGTGGGCGCAGAACTGTTTGCGTGTGCCTCTGGGTGTGCCACCACGGCCGGCCCACCCGTGGGTGGGCGTGCAGAAGGGTTTTGCGTGTTGCCTCTGGGTGTGCCGCCACGGCCGGCCCACCCGTGGGTGGGCGTGCAGAAGTGCTTGCGTGTGCCTCTGGGTGTGCCGCCACGGCCGGCCCACCCGTGGGTGGGCGTGCAGAAGGGTTTGCGTTTGCCTCTGGGTGTGCCGCCACGCCGGCCCACACGTGGGTGGGCGTGCAGAACTGTTTGCGTGTGCCACTGAGTGTGCCGCCACGGCCGGCCCACGCCGTGGGTGGGCGTGCAGAAGGGTTTGCGTGTGCCACTGGGTGTGCTGCCACGGCCGGCCCACCCGTGGGTGGGCGTGCAGAACTGTTTGCGTGTGCCACTGGGTGTGCCGCCACGGCCGGCCCACCCGTGGGTGGGCGTGCAGAACTGTTTGCGTGTGCCACTGCGTGTGCCGCCACGGTCCGGCTCCACCCGTGGGTGGGCGTGCAGAAGTGCCTGCGGTTGCCTCTGGGTGTGCCGCCACGGCCGGCCCACCCGTGGGTGGGCGTGCAGAAGGGCCTGCGGTTGCCTCTGGTGTGCCGCCACGGCCGGCCCACCCGTGGGTGGGCGTGCAGAAGAGTTTGCGGTTGCCTCTGGGTGTGCCGCCACGGCCGGCCCACCCGTGGGTGGGCGTGCAGAACTGTTTGCGTGTGCCTCTGGGTGTGCCGCCACGGCCGGCCCACCCGTGGGTGGGCGTGCAGAAGTGCTTGCGTGTTGCCTCTGGGTGTGCCACCACGGCCGGCCCACCCGTGGGTGGGCGTGCAGAACTGTTTGCGTGTGCCTCTGGGTGTGCCGCCACGGCCGGCCCACCCGTGGGTGGGCGTGCAGAAGTGCCTGCGTGTGCCTCTGGGTGTGCCGCCACGGCCGGCCCACCCGTGGGTGGGCGTGCAGAACTGTTTGCGTGTGCCACTGGGTGTGCCGCCACGGCCGGCCCACCCGTGGGTGGGCGTGCAGAACTGTTTGCGGTGTGCCACTGGGTGTGCCGCCACGGCCGGCCCACCCGTGGGTGGGCGTGCAGAAGGGTTTGCGGTTGCCTCTGGTGTGTCACGACGGCCGGCCCACCCGTGGGTGGGCGTGCAGAAGTGCTTGCGTGTTGCCTCTGGGTGTGCCACCACGGCCGGCCCACCCGTGGGTGGGCGTGCAGAACTGTTTGCGTGTGCCACTGGATGTGCCGCCACGGCCGGCCCACCCGTGGGTGGGCGTGCAGAACTGTTTGCGTGTGCCACTGGGTGTGCCGCCACGGCCGGCCCACCCGTGGGTGGGCGTGCAGAACTGTTTGCGTGTGCCACTGGGTGTGCCGCAACGGCCGGCCCACCCGTGGGTGGGCGTGCAGAAGGGTTTGCGTGTTGCCTCTGGGTGTGCCGCTACGGCCGGCCCACCCGTGGGTGGGCGTGCAGAACGGTTTGCGTGTGCCACTGGGTGTGCCGCCACGGCCGGCCCACCCGTGGGTGGGCGTGCAGAACTGTTTGCGTGTGCCACTGGGTGTGCCGCCACGGCCGGCCCACCCGTGGGTGGGCGTGCAGAAGTGTTTGCGGTTGCCTCTGGGTGTGCCGCCACGGCCGGCCCACCCGTGGGTGGGCGTGCAGAAGGGCCTGCGTGTTGCCTCTGGGTGTGCCGCCACGGCCGGCCCACCCGTGGGTGGGCGTGCAGAAGGGCTTGCGGTTGCCTCTGGGTGTGCCGCACGGCCGGCCCACCCGTGGGTGGGCGTGCAGAACTGTTTGCGTGTGCCTCTGGATGTGCCGCCACGGCCGGCCCAGCCCGTGGGTGGGCGTGCAGAAGGGCCTGCGTGTTGCCTCTGGGTGTGCCGCCACGGCCGGTCCACCCGTGGGTGGGCGTGCAGAAGGGCCTGCGGTTGCCTCTGGGTGTGCCGCACGGCCGGCCCACCCGTGGGTGGGCGTGCAGAAGTGCCTGCGTTTGCCTCTGGATGTGCCGCACGGCCGGCCCACCCATGGGTGGGCGTGCAGAACGGTTTGCGGTTCCTCTGGGTGTGCCGCCACGGCCGGCCCACCCGTGGGTGGGCGTGCAGAAGGGCTTGCGGTTGCCTCTGGGTGTGCCGCTACGGCCGGCCCACCCGTGGGTGGGCGTGCAGAAGGGCCTGCGATTGCCTCTGGGTGTGCCGCCACGGCCTGCCCACCCGTGGGTGGGCGTGCAGAACTGTTTGCGTGTGGCACTGGGTGTGCCGCCACGGCCGGCCCACCCGTGGGTGGGCGTGCAGAAGTGCTTTGCGTGTGCCACTGGGTGTGCCGCCACGGACCTGCCCACCCGTGGGTGGGCGTGCAGAAGGGTTTGCGGTTGCCTCTGGGTGTGCCGCCACGGCCGGCCCACCCATGGGTGGGCGTGCAGAAGGGCCTGCGGTTGCCTCTGGGTGTGCCGCCACGGCCGGCCCCACCCGTGGGTGGGCGTGCAGAACTGTTTGCGTGTGCCTCTGGGTGTGCCGCCACGGCCGGCCCACCCGTGGGTGGGCGTGCAGAACTGTTTGCGTGTGCCACTGGATGTGCCACCACGGCCGGCCCACCCGTGGGTGGGCGTGCAGAAGAGCTTGCGTGTGCCTCTGGGTGTGCCGCCACGGCCGGCCCACCCGTAGGTGGGCGTGCAGAAGTGCCTGCGGTTGCCTCTGGGTGTGCCGCCACGGCCGGCCCACCCGTGGGTGGGCGTGCAGAACTGTTTGCGTGTGCCTCTGGTTATGCCGCCGGCCGGCCCACCCGTGGGTGGGCGTGCAGAACGGCCTGCGGTTGCCTCTGGGTGTGCCACACGGCCGGCCCACCCGTGGGTGGGCGTGCAGAACTGTTTGCGTGTGCCACTGGGTGTGCCGCCACGGCCGGCCCACCCGTGGGTGGGCGTGCAGAAGTGCCTGCGTTTGCCTCTGGGTGTGCCGCGACGGCTGGCCCACCCGTGGGTGGGCGTGCAGAACTGTTCTGCGGGTGCCTCTGAATGTGCAGCAATGGCCGGTCCACCAGTAGGAAGGCGTGCAGAAGTGTCTGGGGTTGCCTCTGGGTGTGCCGCCACGGCCGGCCCACCCGTGGGTGGGCGTGCAGAAGGGCCTGCGTGTGCCCTCAGGTGTGCCACCACGGCCGGCCCACCCGTGGGTGGGCGTGCAGAAGAGCTTGCGTGTGCCACTGGGTGTGCCGCCACGGCCGGCCCACCCAGGGTGGGCGTGCAGAAGGGCCTGCAGTTGCCTCTGGGTGTGCCGCCACGGCCTGCCCACCCGTGGGTGGGCGTGCAGAACTGTTTGCGTGTGCCTCTGGTTGTGCCGCTTCAACCGACCCACCCGTGGGTGGGCGTGCAGAAGGGCCTGGGTTTGCCTCTGGGTGTGCCGCCACGGCCGGCCCACCCGTGGGTGGGCGTGCAGAAGTGCCTGCGTTTGCCTCTGGGTGTGCCTCAACGGCTGGCCCACCCGTGGGTGGGCGTGCAGAAGTGTCTGGGTTTGCCTCTGGGTGTGCCGCAACCGCCGGCCCATTCGTGGGTGGGCGTGTAGAAGTGCCTGCGTTTGCCTCTGGGTGTGCCGCACGGCCGGCCCACCCATGGAGTGGGCGTGCAGAAGGGTTTGCGGTTTGCCTCTGGGTGTGCCGCCACGGCCGGCCCACCCATGGGTGGGCGTGAGAAGGGCCTGCGTGTGGCTCTGGATGTGCCGCCACGGCCGGCCAACCCGTGGGTGGGCGTGCAGAACTGTATGCGTGTGCCACTGGATGTGCCGCCACGGCCGGCCAACCCGTGGGTGGGCGTGCAGAACTGTTTGCGTGATCCACTGGGTGTGCCGCCACGGCCGGCCCACCCGTGGGTGGGCGTGCAGAACTGTTTGCGTGTGCCTCTGGGTGTGCCGCCACGGCCTGCCCACCCGTGGGTGGGAGTGCAGAAGAGCCTGGGGTTGCCTCTGGGTGTGCCGCCACGGCCGGCCCACCCGTGAGTGGGCGTGAGGAACTGTTTGCGTGTGCCTCTGGGTGTGCCGCCACGGCCGGCCCACCCGTGGGTGGGCGTGCAGAAGGGCCTGCGTTTTGCTCTGGGTGTGCCGCCACGGCTGGCCCACCCGTGGGTGGGCGTGCAGAACTGTTTGCGTGTGGCACTGGGTGTGCCGCCACGGCCGGCCCACCCGTGGGTGGGCGTGCAGAAGGCTTTTGCGTGTGCCACTGGGTGTGCCGCCACGGACGGCCCACCCGTGGGTGGGCGTGCAGAAGGGTTTGCGGTTGCCTCTGGGTGTGCCGCCACGGCCGGCCCACCCATGGGTGGGCGTGCAGAAGGGCCTGCGGTTGCCTCTGGGTGTGCCGCCACGGCCGGCCTACCCGTGGGTGGGCGTGCAGAACTGTTTGCGTGTGCCTCTGGGTGTGCCGCCACGGCCGGCCCACCCGTGGGTGGGCGTGCAGAACTGTTTGCGTGTGCCACTGGATGTGCCACCACGGCCGGCCCACCCGTGGGTGGGCGTGCAGAAGAGCTTGCGTGTGCCTCTGGGTGTGCCGCCACGGCCGGCCCACCCTAGGTGGGCGTGCAGAAGGGCCTGCGGTTGCCTCTGGGTGTGCTAGCCACGGCCTGCCCACCCGTGGGTGGGCGTGCAGAACTGTTTGCGTGTGCCTCTGGTTATGCCGCTCGGCCGGCCCACCCGTGGGTGGGCGTGCAGAACGGCCTGGGGTTGCCTCTGGGTGTGCCGCCACGGCCGGCCCACCCGTGGGTGGGCGTGCAGAACTGTTTGCGTGTGCCACTGGGTGTGCCGCCACGGCCGGCCCACCCGTGGGTGGGCGTGCAGAAGTGCCTGCGTTTGCCTCTGGGTGTGCCGCAACGGCTGGCCCACCCGTGGGTGGGCGTGCAGAAGTTTCTGCGGGTGCCTCTGAATGTGCAGCAATGGCCGGTCCACCAGTAGGAAGGCGTGCAGAAGTGTCTGGGGTTGCCTCTGGGTGTGCCGCCACGGCCGGCCCACCCGTGGGTGGGCGTGCAGAAGGGCCTGCGTGTGCCCTCAGGTGTGCCACCACGGCCGGCCCACCCGTGGGTGGGCGTGCAGAAGAGCTTGCGTGTGCCACTGGGTGTGCCGCCACGGCCGGCCCACCCAGGGTGGGCTGATGCAGAAGGGCCTGCAGTTGCCTCTGGGTGTGCCGCCACGGCCTGCCCACCCGTGGGTGGGCGTGCAGAACTGTTTGCGTGTGCCTCTGGTTGTGCCGCTTCAACCGACCCACCCGTGGGTGGGCGTGCAGAAGGGCCTGGGTTTGCCTCTGGGTGTGCCGCCACGGCCGGCCCACCCGTGGGTGGGCGTGCAGAAGTGCCTGCGTTTGCCTCTGGGTGTGCCTCAACGGCTGGCCCACCCGTGGGTGGGCGTGCAGAAGTGTCTGGGTTTGCCCCTGGGTGTGCCGCAACCGCCGGCCCATTCGTGGGTGGGCGTGTAGAAGTGCCTGCGTTTGCCTCTGGGTGTGCCGCAACGGCCGGCCCACCCATGGGTGGGCGTGCAGAAGGGTTTGCGGTTTCCTCTGGGTGTGCCGCCACGGCCGGCCCACCCATGGGTGGGGCTGTAGAGAAGGGCCCGCGTGTGGCTCTGGATGTGCCGCCACGGCCGGCCAACCCGTGGGTGGGCGTGCAGAACTGTATGCGTGTGCCACTGGATGTGCCGTCACGGCGGGCCAACCCGTGGGTGGGCGTGCAGAACTGTTTGCGTGATCCACTGGGTGTGCCGCCACGGCCGGCCCACCCGTGGGTGGGCGTGCAGAACTGTTTGCGTGTGCCTCTGGGTGTGCCGCCACGGCCGGCCCACCCGTGGGTGGGAGTGCAGAAGAGCCTGGGGTTGCCTCTGGGTGTGCCGCCACGGCCGGCCCACCCGTGAGTGGGCGTGAGGAACTGTTTGCGTGTGCCTCTGGGTGTGCCGCCACGGCCGGCCCACCCGTGGGTGGGCGTGCAGAAGGGCCTGCGATTGCCTCTGGGTGTGCCGCCACGGCCTGCCCACCCGTGGGTGGGCGTGCAGAACTGTTTGCGTGTGCCTCTGGGTGTGCCGCCACGGCCGGCCCACCCGCGGGTGGGCGTGCAGAAGGGCCTGCAGTTGCCTCTGGGTGTGCCACCAGGGCTGGCCCACCCGCGGGTGGGCGAGAAGAACTGTTTGCGTGTGCCTCTGGTTGTGCCACCACGTCCGACCCACCCGTGGGTGGGCGTGCAGAAGGGTTTTCGTTTGCCTCTGGGTGTGCCGCCACGGCCGGCCCACACGTGGGTGGGCGTGCAGAAGTGCGTGCGTTTGCCTCTGGGTGTGCCGCCACGGCCGGCCCACCCGTGGGTGGGCGTGCAGAAGGGTTTGCGTTTGCCTCTGGGTGTGCCGCCACGGCCGGCCCACACGTGGGTGGGCGTGCAGAACTGTTTGCGTGTGCCACTGGGTGTGCCGCCACGGCCGGCCCAGGCCGTGGGTGGGCGTGCAGAAGGGTTTGCGGTTGCCACTGGGTGTGCTGCCACGGCCGGCCCACCCGTGGGTGGGCGTGCAGAATTTTTGCGTGTGCCACTGGGTGTGCCGCCACGGCCGGCCCACCCGTGGGTGGGCGTGCAGAAGAGCTTGCGTGTGCCACTAGGTGTGCCGCCACGGCCGGCCCACCCGTGGGTGGGCGTGCAGAAGGGCCTGCGGTTGCCTCTGGGTGTGCCGCCACGGCCGGCCCACCCGTGGGTGGGCGTGCAGAAAAGTTTGCGGTTGCCTCTGGGTGTGCCGCCACGGCCGGACCACCCGTGGGTGGGCGTGCAGAACTGTTTGCGTGTGCCTCTGGGTGTGCCGCCACGGCCGGCCCACCCGTGGGTGGGCATGCAGAAGTGCCTGCAGTTGCCTCTGGGTGTGCCACCACGGCCGGCCCACCCGCGGGTGGGCGTGCAGAACTGTTTGCGTGTGCCTCTGGTTGTGCCGCCACGGCCGGCCCACCCGTGGGTGGGCGTGCAGAAGGGCCTGCGTGTGCCTCTGGGTGTGCCGCCACGGCCGGCCCACCCGTGGGTGGGCGTGCAGAACTGTTTGCGTGTAGCCACTGGATGTGCCGCCACGGCCGGCCAACCCGTGGGTGGGGCGTGCTTGAACTGTTTGCGTGATCCACTGGGTGTGCCGCCACGGCCGGCCCACCCGTGGGTGGGCGTGCAGAACTGTTTGCGTGTGCCCTTAGGTGTGCCGCCACGGCCGGCCCACCCGTGGGTGGGCGTGCAGAAGGGTTTGCGTTTGCCTCTGGGTGTGCCGCCACGGCCGGCCCACCCGTGAGTGGGCGTGCAGAACTGTTTGCGTGTGCCTCTGGGTGTGCCGCCACGGCCGGCCCACCCGTGGGTGGGCGTGCAGAACTGTTTGCGTGTGCCTCTGGTTGTGCCGCCACGGCCGGTCAACCCGTGGGTGGGCGTGCAGAACTGTTTGCGTGATCCACTGGGTGTGCCGCCACGGCCGGCCAACCCGTGGGTGGGCGTGCAGAACTGTTTGCGTGATCCACTGGGTGTGCCGCCACGGCTGGCCCACCCGTGGGTGGGCGTGCAGAACTGTTTGCGTGTGCCTCTGGGTGTGCCGCCACGGCCGGCCCACCCGTGGGTGAGCGTGCAGAAGGGCCTGAGGTTTCCTCTGGGTGTGCCGCCACGGCCGGCCCACCCGTGGGTGGGCATGCAGAACTGTTTCCATGTGCCACTGGGTGTGCCGCCACGGCCGGCCCACCCGTGGGTGGGCGTGCAGAACTCTTTGCATGTGCCACTGGGTGTGCCTCCACGGCCGGCCCATTCGTGTGTGGGCGTGCAAATCTCTTTGCGTGTGCCAATGGGTGTGCCGCCACGGCCGGCCCACCCGTGGGTGGGCGTGCAGAAGGGCCTGCGTGTGCCCTGGGTGTGCCGCCACGGCCGGCCCACCTGTGGGTGGGCGTGCAGAAGGGCCTGGGTTTGCCTCTGGGTGTGCCGCCACGGCCGGCCCACCCGTGGGTGGGCGTGCAGAACTGTTTGCGTGTGCCTCTGGGTGTGCCGCCACGGCCGGCCCAACCGTGGGTGGGCGTGCAGAAGGGTTTGCGGTTGCCTCTGGGTGTGCCGCCACGGCCGGCCCACCCATGGGTGGGCGTGCAGAAGGGCCCGCGTGTGGCTCTGGGTGTGCCGCCACGGCCGGCCCACCCGTGGGTGGGCGTGCAGAACTGTTTGCGTGTGCCACTGGATGTGCCGTTACGGCCGGCCCAACCGTGGGTGGGCATGCAGAAGGGCCTGCGGTTGCCTCTGGGTGTGCCACCACGGCCGGCCCACCTGTGGGTGGGCGTGCAGAACTGTTTGCGGTTGCCTCTGGGTGTGCCGCCACGGCCGGCCCACCCGTGGGTGGGCGTGCAGAACTGTTTGCGTGTGCCACTGGGTGTGCCGCCACGGCCGGCCCAACCGTGGGTGGGCGTGCAGAACTGTTTGCGTGTGCCACTGGATGTACCGCCACGGCCGGCCAACCCGTTGGTGGGCATGCAGAAGGGTTTGCGTTTGTCTCTGTGTGTGCCGCCACGGCCGGCCCACCCGTGGGTGGGCGTGCAGAACGGTTTGCGTGTGCCCCTGGGTGTGCCGCCACGGCCGGCCCACCCGTGGGTGGGCGTGCAGAACTGTTTGCGTGTGCCACTGGGTGTGCCGCCACGGCCGGCCCACCCGTGGGTGGGCGTGCAGAAGGGCCTGGGTTTGCCTCTGGGTGTGCCGCCACGGCCGGCCCACCCGTGCGTGGGCGTGCAGAAGTGCCTGCGTTTGCCTCTGGATGTGCCGCCACGGCCGGCCCACCCGTGGGTGGGCGTGCAGAAGTGTTTGCGTGTGCCACTGGGTGTGCCGCCACGGCCGGCCCACCCGTGGGTGGGCGTGCAGAAGGGCCTGCGTTTGCCTCTGGGTGTGCCGCCACGGCCGGCCCACCCGTGGGTGGGCGTGCGGAAGGGCCTGCGTTTGCCTCTGGGTGTGCCGCCATGGCCGGCCCACCCGTGGCTGGGCGTGCAGAACTGTTTGCGTGTACCACTGGGTGTGCCGCCACGGCCGGCCCACCCGTGGGTGGGCGTGCAGAACTGTTTGCGTGTGCCACTGGGTGTGCCGCCACGGCCGGCCCACCCGTGGGTGGGCGTGCAGAACTGTTTGCGTGTGCCTCTGGGTGTGCCGCCACGGCCGGCCCACCCGTGGGTGGGCGTGCAGAACTGTTTGCGTGTGCCACTGGGTGTGCCGCCACGGCCGGCCCACCCGTGGGTGGGCGTGCAGAACTGTTTCGCGTGTGCCACTGGATGTGCCGCCACGCCCGGCCCCACCCCGTTCGCCCCGGTGTGCTTGCAGAAGGGTTTGCGTTTGTCTCTGGGTGTGCCGCCACGGCAGGCCCACCCGTTGGTAGGCGTGCAGAATAGCCGCTTTTGCTTCTGGGTTTGCCGCCACGGCCGGCCCATCCTAGCCGGTACGCTGCAGAACTGTTTGCGTGTGCCTCTGGGTGTGGGCGCCACTGCCGGCCCACCGGTGGGTGGGCGTGCAGATGGGCCTGCGTGGGGCTCTGTGTGTGCCGCCACGGCCGGCCCACCCGTGGGTGGGCGTGCAGAACTGTTTGCGTGTGCCACTGGATGTGCCGCCACGGCCGGCCCACCCGTGGGTTGGGCGTGCAGAAGGGTTTGCGGTTGCCTCTGAGTGTGCCACGACGGCCGGCCCACCCGTGGGTGGGCGTGCAGAACGGTTTGCGTGTGCCACTGGGTGTGCCGCCACGGCCGGCCCACCCGTGGGTGGGCGTGCAGAACTGTTTGCGTGTGCCACTGGGTGTGCCGCCACGGCCGGCCCACCCGTGGGTGGGCGTGCAGAAGGGCCTGGGGTTGCCTCTGGGTGTGCCGCCACGGCCGGCCCACCCGTGGGTGGGCGTGCAGAAGTGCCTGCGTTTGCCTCTGGGTGTGCCGCCACGGCTGGCCCACCCGTGGGTGGGCGTGCAGAACTGTTTGCGTGTGCCACTGGGTGTGCCGCCACGGCCGGCCCACCCGTGGGTGGGCGTGCAGAACTGTTTGCGCTGTGCCACTGGGTGTGCCGCCACGGCCGGCCCACCCGTGGGTGGGCGTGCAGAAGGGCCTGCGTTTGCCTCAGGGTGTGCCGCCACGGCCGGCCCACCCGTGGGTGGGCGTGCAGAAGGGCCTGCGGTTGCCTCTGGGTGTGCCGCCACGGCCGGCCCACCCGTGGGTGGGCGTGCAGAACTGTTTGCGTGTGCCTCTGGTTGTGCCGCTACGGCCGGCCAACCCGTGGGTGGGCGTGCAGAACGGCCTGGGTTTGCCTCTGGGTGTGCCGCCACGGCCGGCCCACCCTTGGGTGGGCGTGCAGAACTGTTTGCGTGTGCCACTGGGTGTGCCGCCACGGCCGGCGCACCCGTGGGTGGGCGTGCAGAAGTGCCTGCGTTTGCCTCTGGGTGTGCCGCGAACGGCTGGCCCACCCGTGGGTGGGCGTGCAGAAGTTTCTGCGGGTGCCTCTGCATGTGCAGCAACGGCCGGTCCACCCGTGGGTGGGCGTGCAGAAGTGTCTGGGTTTGCCTCTCGGTGTGCCGCAACGGCCGGCCCACCCGTGGCGTGGGCGTGCAGAAGTGTCTGCGTGGTGTCGCTGTGTATGCCGCGACGGCCGGCCCACCCGTGGGTGGGCGTGCAGAAGTGTCTGGGGTTTCCTCTGGGTGTTCAGGAATGGAGGTCCCACCGGTGGGTGGGCGTGCAGAAGTGTCTGCCGGTGCCTCTGGGTGTGCAGCAATGGCCGGCCCACCAGTAGGAAGGCGTGCAGAAGTGTCTGGGGTTGCCTCTGGGTGTGCCGCCGACGGCCGTCCCACCCGTGGGTGGGCGTGCAGAACTGTTTGCGTGTGCCACTGGGTGTGCCGTCACGGCCGGCCCACCCGTGGGTGGGCGTGCAGAAGGGCCTGCGTGTGCCTCTAGGTGTGCCACCACGGCCGGCCCACCCGTGGGTGGGCGTGCAGAAGAGCTTGCGTGTGCCACTGGGTGTGCCGCCACGGCCGGCCCACCCGGGGTGGGCGTGCAGAAGGGCCTGCGGTTGCCTCTGGGTGTGCCGCGACGGCCGGCCCACCCGTGGGTGGGCGTGCAGAACTGTTTGCGTGTGCCTCTGGTTGTGCCGCTCAACCCGGCCCACCCGTGGGTGGGGCGTGCAGAAGGGCCTGGGTTTGCCTCTTGGTGTGCCGCCACGGCCGGCCCACCCGTGGGTGGGCGTGCAGAAGTGCCTGCGTTTGCCTCTGGGTGTGCCTCAACGGCTGGCCCACCCGAGGGTGGGCGTGCAGAAGTTTCTGCGGGTGCCTCTGAATGTGCAGCAATGGCCGGTCCACCCGTGGGTGGGCGTGCAGAAGTGTCTGGTTTTGCCCCTGGGTGGCCGCCACGGCCGGCCAACCCGTGGGAAGGGCGTGCAGAACAGTTTGCGTGATCCACTGGGTGTGCCGCCACGGCCGGCCCACCCGTGGGTGGGCGTGCAGAACTGTTTGAGTGTGCCTCTGGGTGTGCCGCTACGGCCGGCCCACCCGTGGGTGGGCGTGCATAAGAGCCTGGGGTTGCCTCTGGGTGTGCCGCCACGGCCGGCCCACCCGTGAGTGGGCGTGCAGAACTGTTTGCGTGTGCCTCTGGGTGTGCCGCACGGCCGGCCCACCCGTGGGTGGGCGTGCAGAAGTGCCTGCGTTTGCCTCTGGGTGTGCCACCACGGCCGGCCCACCCGCGGGTGGGCGTGCAGAACTGTTTGCGTGTGCCACTGGATGTGCCGCCACGGCCGGCCAACCCGTGGGTGGGCGTGCAGAACTGTTTGCGTGATCCACTGGGTGTGCCGCCACGGCCGGCCCACCCGTGGGTGGGCGTGCAGAAGAGCCTGGGGTTGCCTCTGGGTGTGCCGCCACGGCCGGCCCACCCGTGAGTGGGCGTGGCAGGAACTGTTTGCGTGTGCCTCTGGGTGTGCCGCCACGGCCGGCCCACCCGTGAGTGGGCGTGCAGAAGGGCCTGCGGTTGCCTCTGGGTGTGCCGCCACGGCCGGCCCACCCGTGGGTGGGCGTGCAGAACTGTTTGCGTGTGCCACTGGCTGTGCCGCGACGGCCGGCCCACCCGTGGGTGGGCGTGCAGAAGGGCCTGCAGTTGCCTCTGGGTGGGCCACTAGGCCGGCCCACCCGCGGAGTGGGCGTAGAAGAACTGTTTGCGTGTGCCTCTGGTTGTGCCGCGACGGCCGACCCACCCGTGGAGTGGGCGTGCAGAAGGGTTTGCGTTTGCCTCTGGGTGTGCCGCCACGGCCGGCCCACCCGTGGGTGGGCGTGCAGAAGTGCCTGCGTTTGCCTCTGGGTGTGCCGCCACGGCCGGCCCACCCGTGGGTGGGCGTGCAGAAGGGTTTGCGTTGCCTCTGGGTGTGCCGCCACGGCCGGCCCACCCGTGGGTGGGCGTGCAGAACTGTTTGCGTGTGCCACTGCGTGCCGCCACGGCCGGCCCACCCGTGGGTGGGCGTGCAGAACGGTTTGACGTGTTGCCACTGGGTGTGCCGCACGGCCGGCTCCACCCGTGGGTGGGCGTGCAGAACTGTTTTGCGTGTGCCACTGGGTGTGCCGCTACGGCCGGCCCACCCGTGGGTGGGCGTGCAGAAGAGCTTGCGGTTGCCTCTGCGTGTGCCGCCACGGCCGGCCCCACCCGTGGGTGGGCGTGCAGAACTGTCTGCGTGTTGCCTCTGGGTGTGCCGCCACGGCCGGCCCACCCGTGGGTGGGCGTGGCAGAAGGGCCTGCGATGTGCCTCTGGGTGTGCCGCCACGGCCGGCCCACCCGTGGGTGGGCGTGCAGAAGGGTTCTGCGTTGCCTCTGGATGTGCCGCCACGGCCGGCCCACCCGTGGGTGGGCGTGCAGAACTGTTCTGCGGTTGCCTCTGGGTGTGCCGCGACGGCCGGCCCACCCGTGGGTGGGCGTGCAGAAGTGCCTACAGTTGCCTCTGGGTGTGCCACCACGGCCGGCCCACCCGTGGGTGGGCGTGCAGAACTGTTTGCGTATGCCTCTGGTTGTGCCGCTACGGCCGGCCCACCCGTGGGTGGGCGTGCAGAACTGTTTGCGTGTGCCACTGGATGTGCCGCCACGGCCGGCCCACCCGTGGGTGGGCGTGCAGAACTGTTTGCGTGTGCCACTGGGTGTGCCGCCACGGCCGGCTCCACCCGTGGGTGGGCGTGCAGAACTGTTTGCGTGTGCCACTGGATGTGCCGCCACGGCCGGCCCACCCGTGGGTGGGCGTGCAGAAGGGTTTGCGTTGCCTCTGGGTGTGCCGCCACGGCCGGCCCACCCGTGGGTGGGCGTGCAGAATAGCCTGCGTTTGCCTCTGGGTGTGCCGCACGGCCGGCCCACCCGTGGGTGGGCGTGCAGAACTGCTTGCGTGTGCCTCTGGGTGTGCCACACGGCCGGCCCACCCGTGGGTGGGCGTGCAGAAGGGCCTGCGTGTGGCTCTGTGTGTGCCGCCACGGCCGGCCCACCCGTGGGTGGGCGTGCAGAACTGTTTGCGTGTGCCACTGGATGTGCCGCCACGGCCGGCCCACCCGTGGGTGGGCGTGCAGAAGTGTTTGCGTGTTGCCTCTGGGTGTGCCGCCACGGCCGGCCCACCCGTGGGTGGGCGTGCAGAACTGTTTGCGTGTGCCACTGGGTGTGCCGCCACGGCCGGCCCACCCGTGGGTGGGCGTGCAGAACTGTTTGCGTGTGCCTCTGGGTGTGCCGCCACGGCCGGCCCACCCGTGGGTGGAGCGTGGCAGAAGTGCCTGCGTTGCCTCTGGGTGTGCCGCCACGGCCGGCCCACCCGTGGGTGGGCGTGCAGAACTGTTTGCGTGTGCCACTGGGTGTGCCGCTACGGCCGGCCCACCCGTGGGTGGGCGTGCAGAACTGTTTGCGCTGTGCCACTGGGTGTGCCGCCACGGCCGGCCCACCCGTGGGTGGGCGTGCAGAAGGGCCTGCGGTTGCCTCTGGGTGTGCCGCTGACGGCCGGCCCACCCGTGGGTGGGCGTGCAGAAGGGTCTGCGTGTTGCCTCTGGGTGTGCCGCCACGGCCGGCCCACCCGTGGGTGGGCGTGCAGAACTGTTTGCGTGTGCCACTGGGTGTGCCGCACGGCCGGCCCACCCGTGGGTGGGCGTGCAGAACTGTTTGCGTGTGCCACTGGATGTGCCGCCACGGCCGGCCCACCCGTGGGTGGGCGTGCAGAAGGGTTTGCGGTTGCCTCTGGGTGTGCCGCACGGCCGGCCCACCCGTGGGTGAGCGTGCAGAACGGCCTGCGGTTGCCTCTGGGTGTGCCGCCACGGCCGGCCCACCCGTGAGTGGGCGTGCAGAAGTGCTCTGCGTGTGCCTCTGGGTGTGCCGCCACGGCCGGCCCACCCGTGGGTGGGCGTGCAGAAGAGTTTGCGTGTGCCACTGGGTGTGCCGCCACGGCCGGCCCACCCGTGGGTGGGCGTGCAGAAGGGCCTGCGTGTTGCCTCTGGGTGTGCCGCCACGGCCGGCCCACCCGCGGGTGGGCTGTGGCAGAACTGTTTGGCGTGTGCCTCTGGGTGTGCCGCACGGCCGGCCCACCCGTGGGTGGGCGTGCAGAAGGGCCTGCGGTTGCCTCTGGTTGTGCCGCACGGCCGGCCCACCCGTGGGTGGGCGTGCAGAAGAGTTTGCGGTTGCCTCTGGGTGTGCCGCCACGGCCGGCCCACCCGTGGGTGGGCGTGCAGAAGTGCCTGCGTTTGCCTCTGGGTGTGCCGCGACGGCCGGCCCACCCGTGGGTGGGCGTGCAGAAGGGTTTGCGGTTGCCTCTGGGTGTGCCGCCACGGCCGGCCCACCCGTGGGTGGGCGTGCAGAACTGTTTGCGTGTGCCACTGGGTGTGCCGCCACGGCCGGCCCACCCGTGGGTGGGCGTGCAGAACTCTTGGCGGTGCCACTGGGTGTGCCGCACGGCCGGCCCACCCGTGGGTGGGCGTGCAGAAGGGCTCTGCGTGTTGCCTCTGGGTGTGCCGCCACGGCCGGCCCACCCGTGGGTGGGCGTGCAGAAGAGCTTGCGTGTTGCCACTGGGTGTGCCGCGACGGCCGGCCCACCCGTGGGTGGGCGTGCAGAAGGGTCTGGCGTTGCCTCTGGGTGTGCCGCACGGCCGGCCCACCCGCGGGTGGGCGTGCAGAACTGTTTGCGGTTGCCTCTGGGTGTGCCGCCACGGCCGGCCCACCCGTGGGTGGGCGTGCAGAAGGGCCTGCGTGTTGCCTCTGGGTGTGCCGCCACGGCCGGCCCACCCGTGGGTGGGCGTGCAGAAGTGTTTGCGTGTTGCCTCTGGGTGTTCCGCACGGCCGGCCCACCCGTGGGTGGGCGTGCAGAAGGGTTTGCGGTTGCCTCTGGGTGTGCCGCACGGCCGGCCCACCCGTGGGTGGGCGTGCAGAACTGTTTGCGTGTGCCACTGGGTGTGCCGCTACGGCCGGCCCACCCGTGGGTGGGCGTGCAGAAGGGCTTGCGGTTGCCTCTGGGTGTGCCGCCACGGCCGGCCCACCCGTGGGTGGGCGTGCAGAACTGTTTGCGTGTGCCACTGGGTGTGCCGCGACGGCCGGCCCACCCGTGGGTGGGCTGTGCAGAACTGTTTGCGTGTGCCACTGGGTGTGCCGCCACGGCCGGCCCACCCGTGGGTGGGCGTGCAGAAGGGTTTGCGGTTGCCTCTGGGGTGTGCCGCCACGGCCGGCCCACCCGTGGGTGGGCGTGCAGAACGGTTTGCGTGGTGCCACTGAGTGTGCCGCCACGGCCGGCTCCACCCGTGGGTGGGCGTGCAGAACTGTTTATGCGGTGCCACTGGGTGTGCCGCCACGGCCGGCCCACCCGTGGGTGGGCGTGCAGAAGGGCCTGCGGTTGCCTCTGGGTGTGCCGCCACGGCCGGCCCACCCGTGGGTGGGCGTGCAGAAGGGTCTGCGGTTGCCTCTGGGTGTGCCGCACGGCCGGCTCCACCCGTGGGTGGGCGTGCAGAACTGTTTGCGTGTGGCACTGGGTGTGCCGCACGGCCGGCCCACCCGTGGGTGGGCGTGCAGAACTGTTTGCGTGTGCCACTGGGTGTGTCAAGACGGCCGGCCCACCCGTGGGTGGGCGTGCAGAAGGGTTTGCGGTTGCCTCTGGGTGTGCCGCCACGGCCGGCCCACCCGTGGGTGGGCGTGCAGAAGGGCCTGCGGTTGCCTCTGGGTGTGCCGCCACGGCCGGCCCACCCGTGGGTGGGCGTGCAGAACTGTTTGCGTGTGCCACTGGATGTGCCGCCACGGCCGGCCCCACCCGTGGGTGGGCGTGCAGAACTGTTTGCGTGTGCCACTGGGTGTGCCGCCACGGCCGGCCCACCCGTGGGTGGGCGTGCAGAAGGGTTTGCGTGTTGCCTCTGGGTGTGCCGCCACGGCCGGCCCACCCGTGGGTGGGCGTGCCGAACGTGTTTGCGTGTGCCACTGGGTGTGCCGCCACGGCCGGCCCACCCGTGGGTGGGCGTGCAGAACTGTTTGCGTGTGCCACTGGGTGTGCCGCCACGGCCGGCCCACCCGTGGTGGGCGTGCAGAAGTGTTTGCGGTTGCCTCTGGGTGTGCCGCGACGGCCGGCCCACCCGTGGGTGGGCGTGCAGAAGGGCCTGCGTTTGCCTCTGGGTGTGCCGCACGGCCGGCCCACCCGTGGGTGGGCGTGCAGAAGGGCTTGCGGTTGCCTCTGGGTGTGCCGCCACGGCCTGCCCACCCGTGGGTGGGCGTGCAGAACTGTTTAGCGTGTGCCTCTGGATGTGCCGCCACGGCCGGCCCATCCGTGGGTGGGCGTGCAGAAGTGCCTGCGTGTTGCCTCTGGGTGTGCCGCCACGGCCGGCCCACCCGTGGGTGGGCGTGCAGAACTGTTTGCGTGTTGCCTCTGGGTGTGCCGCCGACGGCCGGCTCCACCCGTGGGTGGGCGTGCAGAAGTGCTTGCGCGTTGCCTCTGGATGTGCCGCACGGCCGGCCCACCCGTGGGTGGGCGTGCAGAAGGGTTTGCGGTTGCCTCTGGGTGTGCCCCCACGGCCGGCCCACCCGTGGGTGGGCGTCGAAGGACCTGTTTGCGTGTGCCTCTGGGTGTGCCGCCGACGGCCGGCCCACCCGTGGGTGGGCGTGCAGAAGGGCCTGCGTTTTGCCTCTGGGTGTGCCGCCACGGCCGGCCCACCCGTGGGTGGGCGTGCAGAACTGTTTGCGTGTGCCACTGGGTGTGCCGCACGGCCGGCCCACCCGTGGGTGGGCGTGCAGAAGGCTTTGCGTGTGCCACTGGGTGTGGCCGCCACGGACGGCCCACCCGTGGGTGGGCGTGCAGAAGGGTTTGCGGTTGCCTCTGGGTGTGCCGCACGGCCGGCCCACCCATGGGTGGGCGTGCAGAAGGGCCTGCGGTTGCCTCTGGGTGTGCCGCCACGGCCGGCCTACCCGTGAGTGGGCGTGCAGAACTGTTTGCGTGTGCCTCTGGGTGTGCCGCCACGGCCGGCCCACCCGTGGGTGGGCGTGCAGAACTGTTTGCGTGTGCCACTGGATGTGCCACCACGGCCGGCCCACCCGTGGGTGGGCGTGCAGAAGAGCTTGCGTGTGCCTCTGGGTGTGCCGCCACGGCCGGCCCACCCTAGGTGGGCGTGCAGAAGGGCCTGCGGTTGCCTCTGGGTGTGCCGCCACGGCCTGCCCACCCGTGGGTGGGCGTGCAGAACTGTTTGCGTGTGCCTCTGGTTATGCCGCTTCGGCCGGCCCACCCGTGGGTGGGCGTGCAGAACGGCCTGCGGTTGCCTCTGGGTGTGCCGCCACGGCCGGCCCACCCGTGGGTGGGCGTGCAGAACTGTTTGCGTGTGCCACTGGGTGTGCCGCCACGGCCGGCCCACCCGTGGGTGGGCGTGCAGAAGTGCCTGCGTTTGCCTCTGGGTGTGCCGCAACGGCTGGCCCACCCGTGGGTGGGCGTGCAGAAGTTTCTGCGGGTGCCTCTGAATGTGCAGCAATGGCCGGTCCACCAGTAGGAAGGCGTGCAGAAGTGTCTGGGGTTGCCTCTGGGTGTGCCGCCACGGCCGGCCCACCCGTGGGTGGGCGTGCAGAACTGTTTGCGTGTGCCACTGGGTGTGCCGCCACGGCCGGCCCACCCGTGGTTGGGCGTGCAGAAGGGCCTGCGTGTGCCCTCAGGTGTGCCACCACGGCCGGCCCACCCGTGGGTGGGCGTGCAGAAGAGCTTGCGTGTGCCACTGGGTGTGCCGCCACGGCCGGCCCACCCAGGGTGGGCGTGCAGAAGGGCCTGCAGTTGCCTCTGGGTGTGCCGCACGGCCTGCCCACCCGTGGGTGGGCGTGCAGAACTGTTTGCGTGTGCCTCTGGTTGTGCCGCTACAACCGGCCCACCCGTGGGTGGGCGTGCAGAAGGGCCTGGGTTTGCCTCTGGGTGTGCCGCCACGGCCGGCCCACCCGTGGGTGGGCGTGCTGGAAGTGCCTGCGTTTGCCTCTGGGTGTGCCTCAACGGCTGGCCCACCCGTGGGTGGGCGTGCAGAAGTGTCTGCGTTTGCCCCTGGGTGTGCCGCAACCGCCGGCCCATTCGTGGGTGGGCGTGTAGAAGTGCCTGCGTTTGCCTCTGGGTGTGCCGCAACGGCCGGCCCACCCATGGGTGGGCGTGCAGAAGGGTTTGCGGTTTCCTCTGGGTGTGCCGCCACGGCCGGCCCACCCGTGGGTGGGCGTGCAGAAGGGCCTGCGTGTGGCTCTGGATGTGCCGCCACGGCCGGCCAACCCGTGGGTGGGCGTGCAGAACTGTATGCGTGTGCCACTGGATGTGCCGGCCACGGGCGGGCCAACCCCGTGGGTGGGCGTGCAGAACTGTTTGCGTGATCCACTGGGTGTGCCGCCACGGCCGGCCCACCCGTGGGTGGGCGTGCAGAACTGTTTGCGTGTGCCTCTGGGTGTGCCGCCACGGCCGGCCCACCCGTGGGTGGGAGTGCAGAAGAGCCTGGGGTTGCCTCTGGGTGTGCCGCCACGGCCGGCCCACCCGTGAGTGGGCGTGAGGAACTGTTTGCGTGTGCCTCTGGGTGTGCCGCCACGGCCGGCCCACCCGTGAGTGGGCGTACAGAAGGGCCTGCGATTGCCTCTGGGTGTGCCGCCACGGCCTGCCCACCCGTGGGTGGGCGTGCAGAACTGTTTGCGTGTGCCTCTGGGTGTGCCGCCACGGCCGGCCCACCCGCGGGTGGGCGTGCAGAAGGGCCTGCAGTTGCCTCTGGGTGTGCCACCAGGGCTGGCCCACCCGCTGGGTGGGCGTGCAGAACTGTTTGCGTGTGCCTCTGGTTGTGCCACCACGTCCGGCTCCACCCGTGGGTGGGCGTGCAGAAGGGTTTTCGCTTGCATCTGGGTGTGCCGCCACGGCCGGCCCACACGTGGGTGGGCGTGCAGAAGTGCGTGCGTTTGCCTCTGGGTGTGCCGCCACGGCCGGCCCACCCGTGGGTGGGCGTGCAGAAGGGTTTGCGTTTGCCTCTGGGTGTGCCGCCACGGCCGGCCCACACGTGGGTGGGCGTGCAGAACTGTTTGCGTGTGCCACTGGGTGTGCCGCCACGGCCGGCCCAGGCCGTGGGTGGGCGTGCAGAAGGGTTTGCGTGTGCCACTGGGTGTGCTGCCACGGCCGGCCCACCCGTGGGTGGGCGTGCAGAATTTTTGCGTGTGCCACTGGGTGTGCCGCCACGGCCGGCCCACCCGTGGGTGGGCGTGCAGAAGAGCTTGCGTGTGCCACTACGTGTGCCGCAACGTCCGGCCCACCCGTGGGTGGGCGTGCAGAAGGGCCTGCGGTTGCCTCTGGGTGTGCCGCCACGGCCGGCCCACCCGTGGGTGGGCGTGAAGAAGGGCCTGCGGTTGCCTCCGGGTGTGCCGCCACGGCCGGCCCACCCGTGGGTGGGCGTGCAGAAAAGTTTGCGGTTGCCTCTGGGTGTGCCGCCACGGCCGGACCACCCGTGGGTGGGCGTGCAGAACTGTTTGCGTGTGCCTCTGGGTGTGCCGCCACGGCCGGCCCACCCGTGGGTGGGCATGCAGAAGTGCCTGCAGTTGCCTCTGGGTGTGCCACCACGGCCGGCCCACCCGCGGGTGGGCGTGCAGAACTGTTTGCGTGTGCCTCTGGTTGTGCCGCCACGGCCGGCCCACCCGTGGGTGGGCGTGCAGAAGGGCCTGCGTGTGCCTCTGGGTGTGCCGCCACGGCCGGCCCACCCGTGGGTGGGCGTGCAGAACTGTTTGCGTGATCCACTGGGTGTGCCGCCACGGCCGGCCCACCCGTGGGTGGGCGTGCAGAACTGTTTGCGTGTGCCACTGGGTGTGCCGCCACGGCCGGCCCACCCGTGGGTGGGCGTGCAGAAGGGTTTGCGGTTGCCTCTGGGTGTGCCGCCACGGCCGGCCCACCCGTGGGTGGGCGTGCAGAAGGGCCTGCGGTTGCCTCTGGGTGTGCCGCCACGGCCGGCCCACCCGTGGGTGGGCGTGCAGAACTGTTTGCGTGTGCCACTGGATGTGCCGCCACAACCCGCCCACCCGTGGGTGGGCGTGCAGAACTGTTTGCGTGTGCCACTGGGTGTGCCGCCACGGCCGGCCCACCCGTGGGTGGGCGTGCAGAACTGTTTGCGTGTGCCACTGGGTGTGCCGCAACGGCCGGCCCACCCGTGGGTGGGCGTGCAGAAGGGTTTGCGGTTGCCTCTGGGTGTGCCGCCACGGCCGGCCCACCCGTAGGTGGGCGTGCAGAACGGTTTGCGTGTGTCACTGGGTGTGCCGCCAACGCCGGCCCACCCGTGGGTGGGCGTGCAGAACTGTTTGCGTGTGCCACTGGGTGTGCCGCCACGGCCGGCCCACCCGTGTGTGGGCGTGCAGAAGTGTTTGCGGTTGCCTCTGGGTGTGCCGCCACGGCCGGCCCACCCGTGGGTGGGCATGCAGAAGGGCCTGCGTTTGCCTCTGGGTGTGCCGCCACGGCCGGCCCACCCGTGGGTGGGCGTGCAGAAGGGCTTGCGGTTGCCTCTGGGCGTGCCGCCACGGCCTGCCCACCCGTGGGTGGGCGTGCAGAACTGTTTGCGTGTGCCTCTTGATGTGCCGCTACGGCCGGCCCATCCGTGGGTGGGCGTGCAGAAGTGCCTGCGTGTTGCCTCTGGGTGTGCCGCCACGGCCGGCTCACCCGTGGGTGGGCGTGCAGAAGGGCCTGGGGTTGCCTCTGGGTGTGCCGCCACGGCCGGCCCACCCGTGGGTGGGCGTGTAGAAGTGCCCGCGCTTGCCTCTGGATGTGCCGCACGGCCGGCCCACCCATGGGTGGGCGTGCAGAAGGGTTTGCGGTTTCCTCTGGGTGTGCCGCCAGCCGGCCCACCCGTGGTGGGCGTGCCGAAGGGCCTGGGGTTGCCTCTGGGTGTGCCGCCACGGCCGGCCCACCCGTGAGTGGGCGTGCAGAAGGGCCTGCGATTGCCTCTGGGTGTGCCGCCACGGCCTGCCCACCCGTGGGTGGGCGTGCAGAACTGTTTGCGTGTGGCACTGGGTGTGCCGCCACGGCCGGCCCACCCGTGGGTGGGCGTGCAGAAGGCTTTTGCGTGGTGCCACTGGGTGTGCCGCCACGGACGCCCACCCGTGGGTGGGCGTGCAGAAGGGTTTGCGGTTGCCTCTGGGTGTGCCGCCACGGCCGGCCCACCCATGGGTGGGCGTGCAGAAGGGCTCTGCGGTTGCCTCTGGGTGTGCCGCCACGGCCGGCCCACCCGTGAGTGGGCGTGCAGAACTGTTTGCGTGTGCCTCTGGGTGTGCCGCCACGGCCGGCCCACCCGTGGGTGGGCGTGCAGAACTGTTTGCGTGTGCCACTGGATGTGCCACCACGGCCGGCCCACCCGTGGGTGGGCGTGCAGAAGAGCTTGCGTGTGCCTCTGGGTGTGCCGCCACGGCCGGCCCACCCTAGGTGGGCGTGCAGAAGGGCCTGCGTTTGCCTCTGGGTGTGCCGCCACGGCCTGCCCACCCGTGGGTGGGCGTGCAGAACTGTTTGCGTGTGCTCTCTGGTTATGCCGCTTCGGCCGGCCCACCCGTGGGTGGGCGTGCAGAACGGCCTGGGTTGCCTCTGGGTGTGCCGCCACGGCCGGCCCACCCGTGGGTGGGCGTGCAGAACTGTTTGCGTGTGCCACTGGGTGTGCCGCCACGGCCGGCCCACCCGTGGGTGGGCGTGCAGAAGTGCCTGCGTTTGCCTCTGGGTGTGCCGCAACGGCTGGCCCACCCGTGGGTGTGCGCGTGCAGAAGTTTCTGCGGGTGCCTCTGAATGTGCAGCAATGGCCGGTCCACCAGTAGGAAGGCGTGCAGAAGTGTCTGGGGTTGCCTCTGGGTGTGCCGCCACGGCCGGCCCACCCGTGGGTGGGCATGCAGAAGGGCCTGCGTTTGCCTCTGGGTGTGCCGCCACGGCCTGCCCACCCGTGGGTGGGCGTGCAGAACTGTTTGCGTGTGCCTCTTGATGTGCCGCTACGGCCGGCCCATTCGTGGGTGGGTGTGCAGAAGGGCCTGCGGTTGCCTCTGGGTGTGCCGCCACGGCCGGTTCACCCGTGGGTGGGCGTGCAGAAGGGCCTGGGGTTGCCTCTGGGTGTGCCGCCACGGCCGGCCCACCCGTGGGTGGGCGTGTAGAAGTGCCTGCGTTTGCCTCTGGATGTGCCGCAACGGCCGGCCCACCCATGGGTGGGCGTGCAGAAGGGTTTGCGGTTTCCTCTGGGTGTGCCGCCACGGCCGGCCCACCCGTGGGTGGGCGTGCCGAAGGGCCTGGGGTTGCCTCTGGGTGTGCCGCCACGGCCGGCCCACCCGTGAGTGGGCGTGCAGAAGGGCCTGCGATTGCCTCTGGGTGTGCCGCCACGGCCTGCCCACCCGTGGGTGGGCGTGCAGAACTGTTTGCGTGTGGCACTGGGTGTGCCGCCACGGCCGGCCCACCCGTGGGTGGGCGTGCAGAAGGCTTTGCGTGTGCCACTGGGTGTGCCGCCACGGACGGCCCACCCGTGGGTGGGCGTGCAGAAGGGTTTGCGGTTGCCTCTGGGTGTGCCGCCACGGCCGGCCCACCCATGGGTGGGCGTGCAGAAGGGCCTGCGGTTGCCTCTGGGTGTGCCGCCACGGCCGGCCTACCCGTGAGTGGGCGTGCAGAACTGTTTGCGTGTGCCTCTGGGTGTGCCGCCACGGCCGGCCCACCCGTGGGTGGGCGTGCAGAACTGTTTGCGTGTGCCACTGGATGTGCCACCACGGCCGGCCCACCCGTGGGTGGGCGTGCAGAAGAGCTTGCGTGTGCCTCTGGGTGTGCCGCCACGGCCGGCCCACCCTAGGTGGGCGTGCAGAAGGGCCTGCGGTTGCCTCTGGGTGTGCCGCCACGGCCTGCCCACCCGTGGGTGGGCGTGCAGAACTGTTTGCGTGTGCCTCTGGTTATGCCGCTTCGGCCGGCCCACCCGTGGGTGGGCGTGCAGAACGGCCTGGGGTTGCCTCTGGGTGTGCCGCCACGGCCGGCCCACCCGTGGGTGGGCGTGCAGAACTGTTTGCGTGTGCCACTGGGTGTGCCGCCACGGCCGGCCCACCCGTGGGTGGGCGTGCAGAAGTGCCTGCGTTTGCCTCTGGGTGTGCCGCAACGGCTGGCCCACCCGTGGGTGGGCGTGCAGAAGTTTCTGCGGGTGCCTCTGAATGTGCAGCAATGGCCGGTCCACCAGTAGGAAGGCGTGCAGAAGTGTCTGGGGTTGCCTCTGGGTGTGCCGCCACGGCCGGCCCACCCGTGGGTGGGCGTGCAGAAGGGCCTGCGTGTGCCCTCAGGTGTGCCACCACGGCCGGCCCACCCGTGGGTGGGCGTGCAGAAGAGCTTGCGTGTGCCACTGGGTGTGCCGCCACGGCCGGCCCACCCAGGGTGGGCGTGCAGAAGGGCCTGCAGTTGCCTCTGGGTGTGCCGCCACGGCCTGCCCACCCGTGGGTGGGCGTGCAGAACTGTTTGCGTGTGCCTCTGGTTGTGCCGCTTCAACCGACCCACCCGTGGGTGGGCGTGCAGAAGGGCCTGGGTTTGCCTCTGGGTGTGCCGCCACGGCCGGCCCACCCGTGGGTGGGCGTGCAGAAGTGCCTGCGTTTGCCTCTGGGTGTGCCTCAACGGCTGGCCCACCCGTGGGTGGGCGTGCAGAAGTGTCTGGGTTTGCCCCTGGGTGTGCCGCAACCGCCGGCCCATTCGTGGGTGGGCGTGTAGAAGTGCCTGCGTTTGCCTCTGGGTGTGCCGCAACGGCCGGCCCACCCATGGGTGGGCGTGCAGAAGGGTTTGCGGTTTCCTCTGGGTGTGCCGCCACGGCCGGCCCACCCATGGGTGGGCGTAGAGAAGGGCCCGCGTGTGGCTCTGGATGTGCCGCCACGGCCGGCCAACCCGTGGGTGGGCGTGCAGAACTGTATGCGTGTGCCACTGGATGTGCCGTCACGGCGGGCCAACCCGTGGGTGGGCGTGCAGAACTGTTTGCGTGATCCACTGGGTGTGCCGCCACGGCCGGCCCACCCGTGGGTGGGCGTGCAGAACTGTTTGCGTGTGCCTCTGGGTGTGCCGCCACGGCCTGCCCACCCGTGGGTGGGAGTGCAGAAGAGCCTGGGGTTGCCTCTGGGTGTGCCGCCACGGCCGGCCCACCCGTGAGTGGGCGTGAGGAACTGTTTGCGTGTGCCTCTGGGTGTGCCGCCACGGCCGGCCCACCCGTGGGTGGGCGTGCAGAAGGGCCTGCGTTTTGCTCTGGGTGTGCCGCCACGGCTGGCCCACCCGTGGGTGGGCGTGCAGAACTGTTTGCGTGTGGCACTGGGTGTGCCGCCACGGCCGGCCCACCCGTGGGTGGGCGTGCAGAAGGCTTTGCGTGTGCCACTGGGTGTGCCGCCACGGACGGCCCACCCGTGGGTGGGCGTGCAGAAGGGTTTGCGGTTGCCTCTGGGTGTGCCGCCACGGCCGGCCCACCCATGGGTGGGCGTGCAGAAGGGCCTGCGGTTGCCTCTGGGTGTGCCGCCACGGCCGGCCTACCCGTGAGTGGGCGTGCAGAACTGTTTGCGTGTGCCTCTGGGTGTGCCGCCACGGCCGGCCCACCCGTGGGTGGGCGTGCAGAACTGTTTGCGTGTGCCACTGGATGTGCCACCACGGCCGGCCCACCCGTGGGTGGGCGTGCAGAAGAGCTTGCGTGTGCCTCTGGGTGTGCCGCCACGGCCGGCCCACCCTGGGTGGGCGTGCAGAAGGGCCTGCGGTTGCCTCTGGGTGTGCCGCCACGGCCTGCCCACCCGTGGGTGGGCGTGCAGAACTGTTTGCGTGTGCCTCTGGTTATGCCGCTTCGGCCGGCCCACCCGTGGGTGGGCGTGCAGAACGGCCTGGGGTTGCCTCTGGGTGTGCCGCCACGGCCGGCCCACCCGTGGGTGGGCGTGCAGAACTGTTTGCGTGTGCCACTGGGTGTGCCGCCACGGCCGGCCCACCCGTGGGTGGGCGTGCAGAAGTGCCTGCGTTTGCCTCTGGGTGTGCCGCAACGGCTGGCCCACCCGTGGGTGGGCGTGCAGAAGTTTCTGCGGGTGCCTCTGAATGTGCAGCAATGGCCGGTCCACCAGTAGGAAGGCGTGCAGAAGTGTCTGGGGTTGCCTCTGGGTGTGCCGCCACGGCCGGCCCACCCGTGGGTGGGCGTGCAGAAGGGCCTGCGTGTGCCCTCAGGTGTGCCACCACGGCCGGCCCACCCGTGGGTGGGGCGTGCAGAAGAGCTTGCGTGTGCCACTGGGTGTGCCGCCACGGCCGGCCCACCCAGGGTGGGCGTGCAGAAGGGCCTGCAGTTGCCTCTGGGTGTGCCGCCACGGCCTGCCCACCCGTGGGTGGGCGTGCAGAACTGTTTGCGTGTGCCTCTGGTTGTGCCGCTTCAACCGGCCCACCCGTGGGTGGGCGTGCAGAAGGGCCTGGGTTTGCCTCTGGGTGTGCCGCCACGGCCGGCCCACCCGTGGGTGGGCGTGCAGAAGTGCCTGCGTTTGCCTCTGGGTGTGCCTCAACGGCTGGCCCACCCGTGGGTGGGCGTGCAGAAGTGTCTGGGTTTGCCCCTGGGTGTGCCGCAACCGCCGGCCCATTCGTGGGTGGGCGTGTAGAAGTGCCTGCGTTTGCCTCTGGGTGTGCCGCAACGGCCGGCCCACCCATGGGTGGGCGTGCAGAAGGGTTTGCGGTTTCCTCTGGGTGTGCCGCCACGGCCGGCCCACCCATGGGTGGGCGTAGAGAAGGGCCCGCGTGTGGCTCTGGATGTGCCGCCACGGCCGGCCAACCCGTGGGTGGGCGTGCAGAACTGTATGCGTGTGCCACTGGATGTGCCGTCACGGCGGGCCAACCCGTGGGTGGGCGTGCAGAACTGTTTGCGTGATCCACTGGGTGTGCCGCCACGGCCGGCCCACCCGTGGGTGGGCGTGCAGAACAGTTTGCGTGTGCCTCTGGGTGTGCCGCCACGGCCTGCCCACCCGTGGGTGGGAGTGCAGAAGAGCCTGGGGTTGCCTCTGGGTGTGCCGCCACGGCCGGCCCACCCGTGAGTGGGCGTGAGGAACTGTTTGCGTGTGCCTCTGGTTGTGCCGCCACGGCCGGCCCACCCGTGGGTGGGCGTGCAGACGGGTTTGCGGTTATCTCTGGGTGTGCCGCCACGGCCGGCCCAACCGTGGGTAGGCGTGCAGAATAGCCGCACGTTGCTTCTGGGTTTGCCGCCACGGCCGGCCCATCCGTGGGTACGCGTGCAGAACTGTTTGCGTGTGCCTCTGGGTGTGCCGCCACGGCCGGCCCTCCCGTGGGTGGGAGTGCAGAAGGGCCTGCGTGGGGCTCTGTGTGTGCCGCCACGGCCGGCCCACCCGTGGGTGGGCGTGCAGAAGGGCCTGTGGTTGCCTCTGGGTGTGCCGCCACGGCCGGCCCACCCGTGGGTGGGCGTGCAGAAGGGTTTGCGGTTGCCTCTGGGTGTGCCGCCACGGCCGGCCCACCCGTGGGTGGGCGTGCAGAAGGGCCTGGGGTTGCCTCTGTGTGTGCCGCCACGGCCGGCCCACCCGTGGGTGGGCGTGCAGAACGGTTTGCGTGTGCCACTGGGTGTGCCGCCACGGTCGGCCCACTCGTGGGTGGGCGTGAAGAACTGTTTGCGTGTGCCTTTGGGTGTGCCGCCACGGCCGGCCCACCCGTGGGTGGGCGTGCAGAAGGGCCTGCAGTTGCCTCTGGTTGTGCCGCCACGGCCGGCGCACCCGTGGGTGGGCGTGCAGTAGGGTTTGCCTGTGCCTCTGGTTGTGCCGCCACGGCCGGCCCACCCGTGGGTGGGCGTGCAGAAGGGTTTGCGTTTGCCTCTGGGTGTGCCGCCACGGCCGGCCCACCCGTGGGTGGGCGTGCAGAAGGGCCTGGGTGTGCCTCTGGTTGTGCCGCCACGGCCGGCCCACCCGTGGGTGGGCATGCAGAAGGGCCTGCGTTTACCTCTGGGTGTGCCGCCACGGCCGGCCCACCCGTGGGTGGGCGTGCAGAACTGTTTGCGTGTACCACTGGGTCTGCCGCCACGGCCGGCCAACCCGTGGGTGGGTGTGCAGAACAGTTTGCGTGATCCACTGGGTGTGCCGCCACGGCCGGCCCACCCGTGGGTGGGCGTGCAGAACTGTTTGCGTGTGCCTCTGGGTGTGCCGCCACGGACGGCCCACCCGTGGGTGGGCGTGCAGAAGAGCCTGGGGTTGCCTCTGGGTGTGCCGCCACGGCCGGCCCACCCGTGAGTGGGCGTGCAGAACTGTTTGCGTGTGCCTCTGGGTGTGCCGCCACGGCCGGCCCACCCGTGAGTGGGCGTGCAGAAGTGCCTGCGTTTGCCTCTGGGTGTGCCGCCACGGCCGGCCCACCCGTGGGTGGGCGTGCAGAACTGTTTGCGTGTGCCACTGGATGTGCCGTCACGGCCGGCCAACCCGTGGGTGGGCGTGCAGAACTGTTTGCGTGATCCACTGGGTGTGCCGCCACGGCCGGCCCACCCGTGGGTGGGCGTGCAGAACTGTTTACGTGTGCCTCTGGGTGTGCCGCCACGGCCGGCCCACCCGTGGGTGAGAGTGCAGAAGAGCCTGGGGTTGCCTCTGGGTGTGCCGCCACGGCCGCCCACCCGTGAGTGGGCGTGAGGAACTGTTTGCGTGTGCCTCTGGGTGTGCCGCCACGGCCGGCCCACCCGTGAGTGGGCGTGCAGAAGGGCCTGCGGTTGCCTCTGGGTGTGCCGCCACGGCCTGCCCACCCGTGGGTGGGCGTGCAGAACTGTTTGCGTGTGCCTCTGGGTGTGCCGCCACGGCCGGCCCACCCGCGGGTGGGCGTGCAGAAGGGCCTGCAGTTGCCTCTGGGTGTGCCACCAGGGCTGGCCCAACCGCGGGTGGGCGAGAAGAACTGTTTGCGAATGCCTCTGTTTGTGCCGCCACGGCCGACCCACCCGTGGGTGGGCGTGCAGAAGGGCCTGCGGTTGCCTCTGGGTGTGCCGCCACGGCCGGCCCACACGTGGGTGGGCGTGCAGAAGTGCGTGCTTTTGCCTCTGGGTGTGCCGCCACGGCCGGCCCACCCGTGGGTGGGCGTGCAGAAGGGTTTGCGTTTGCCTCTGGGTGTGCCGCCACGGCCGGCCCACACGTGGGTGGGCGTGCAGAACTGTTTGCGTGTGCCACTGGGTGTGCCGCCACGGCCGGCCCAGGCCGTGGGTGGGCGTGCAGAAGGGTTTGCGGTTGCCACTTTGTGTGCTGACACGGCCGGCCCACCCGTGGGTGGGCGTGCAGAATTTTTGCGTGTGCCACTGGGTGTGCCGCCACGGCCGGCCCACACGTGGGTGGGCGTGCAGAAGAGCTTGCGTGTGCCACTACGTGTGCCGCCACGTCCGGCCCACCCGTGGGTGGGCGTGCAGAAGGGCCTGCGGTTGCCTCTGGGTGTGCCGCCACGGCCGGCCCACCCGTGGGTGGGCGTGCAGAAGGGCCTGCGGTTGCCTCTGGGTGTGCCGCCACGGCCGGCCCACCCGTGGGTGGGCGTGCAGAACTGTTTGCGTGTGCCAGTGGGTGTGCCGCCACGGCCGGCCCACCCGTGGGTGGGCGTGCAGAACTGTTTGCGTGTGCCTCTGGGTGTGCCGCCACGGCCGGCCCACCCGTGGGTGGGCATGCAGAAGTGCCTGCAGTTGCCTCTGGGTGTGCCACCACGGCGGGCCCACCCGCGGGTGGGCGTGCAGAACTGTTTGCGTGTGCCTCTGGTTGTGCCGCCACGGCCGGCCCACCCGTGGGTGGGCGTGCAGAAGGGCCTGCGTGTGCCTCTGGGTGTGCCGCCACGGCCGGCCCACCCGTGGGTGGGCGTGCAGAACTGTTTGCGTATGCCACTGGATGTGCCGCCACGGCCGGCCAACCCGTGGGTGGGCGTGCCGAACTGTTTGCGTGATCCACTGGGTGTGCCGCCACGGCCGGCCCACCCGTGGGTGGGCGTGCAGAACTGTTTGCGTGTGCCCTTAGGTGTGCCGCCACGGCCGGCCCACCCGTGGGTGGGCGTGCAGAAGGGTTTGCGTTTGCCTCTGGGTGTGCCGCAACGGCCGGCCCACCCGTGAGTGGGCGTGCAGAACTGTTTGCGTGTGCCTCTGGGTGTGCCGCCACGGCCGGCCCACCCGTGGGTGGGCGTGCAGAACTGTTTGCGTGTGCCTCTGGGTGTGCCGCCACGGCCGGTCAACCCGTGGGTGGGCGTGCAGAACTGTTTGCGTGATCCACTGGGTGTGCCGCCACGGCCGGCCAACCCGTGGGTGGGCGTGCAGAACTGTTTGCGTGATCCACTGGGTGTGCCGCCACGGCTGGCCCACCCGTGGGTGGGCGTGCAGAACTGTTTGCGTGTGCCTCTGGGTGTGCCGCCACGGCCGGCCCACCCGTGGGTGAGCGTGCAGAAGGGCCTGAGGTTTCCTCTGGGTGTGCCGCCACGGCCGGCCCACCCGTGGGTGGGCATGCAGAACTGTTTCCAGTGCCACTGGGTGTGCCGCCACGGCCGGCCCACCCGTGGGTGGGCGTGCAGAACTCTTTGCATGTGCCACTGGGTGTGCCTCCACGGCCGGCCCATCCGTGGGTGGGCGTGCAGAACTCTTTGCGTGTGCCAATGGGTGTGCCGCCACGGCCGGCCCACCCGTGGGTGGGCGTGCAGAAGGGCCTGCGTGGTGCCCTGGGTGTGCCGCCACGGCCGGCCCACCTGTGGGTGGGCGTGCAGAAGGGCCTGGGTTTGCCTCTGGGTGTGCCGCCACGGCCGGCCCACCCGTGGGTGGGCGTGCAGAACTGTTTGCGTGTGCCTCTGGGTGTGCCGCCACGGCCGGCCCAACCGTGGGTGGGCGTGCAGAAGGGTTTGCGGTTGCCTCTGGGTGTGCCGCCACGGCCGGCCCACCCATGGGTGGGCGTGCAGAAGGCCCGCTGTGTGGCTCTGGGTGTGCCGCCACGGCCGGCCCACCCGTGGGTGGGCGTGCAGAACTGTTTGCGTGTGCCACTGGATGTGCCGTTACGGCCGGCCCAACCGTGGGTGGGCATGCAGAAGGGCTCTGCGGTTGCCTCTGGGTGTGCCACCACGGCCGGCCCACCTGTAGGTGGGCGTGCAGAACTGTTTGCGGTTGCCTCTGGGTGTGCCGCCACGGCCGGCCCACCCGTGGGTGGGCGTGCAGAACTGTTTGCGTGTGCCACTGGGTGTGCCGCCACGGCCGGCCCAACCGTGGGTGGGCGTGCAGAACTGTTTGCGTGTGCCACTGGATGTACCGCCACGGCCGGCCAACCCGTTGGTGGGCATGCAGAAGGGTTTGCGTTTGTCTCTGGGTGTGCCGCCACGGCCGGCCCACCCGTGGGTGGGCGTGCAGAACTGTTTGCGTGTGCCACTGGATGTGCCGCCACGGCCGGCCCACCCGTGGGTGGGCGTGCAGAAGGGTTTGCGGTTGCCTCTGAGTGTGCCGCCACGGCCGGCCCACCCGTGGGTGGGCGTGCAGAAGGGCCTGGGTTTGCCTCTGGGTGTGCCGCCACGGCCGGCCCACCCGTGCGTGGGCGTGCAGAAGTGCCTGCGTTTGCCTCTGGATGTGCCGCCACGGCCGGCCCACCCGTGGGTGGGCGTGCAGAAGTGTTTGCGTGTGCCACTGGGTGTGCCGCCACGGCCGGCCCACCCGTGGGTGGGCGTGCAGAAGGGCCTGCGTTTGCCTCTGGGTGTGCCGCCACGGCCGGCCCACCCGTGGGTGGGCGTGCGGAGAAGGCCTGCGTTTGCCTCTGGGTGTGCCGCCATGGCCGCCCACCCGCGGCTGGGGCGTGCAGAACTGTTTGCGTGTACCACTGGGTGTGCCGCCACGGCCGGCCCACCCGTGGGTGGGCGTGCAGAACTGTTTGCGTGTGCCACTGGGTGTGCCGCCACAGCCGGCCCACCCGTGGGTGGGCGTGCAGAACTGTTTGCGTGTGCCTCTGGGTGTGCCGCCACGGCCGGCCCACCCGTGGGTGGGCGTGCAGAACTGTTTGCGTGTGCCACTGGGTGTGCCGCCACGGCCGGCCCACCCGTGGGTGGGCGTGCAGAACTGTTTCCGTGTGCCACTGGATGTGCCGCCACGCCCGGCCCCCCCGTTCTTGTGCTTGCAGAAGGGTTTGCGTTTGTCTCTGGGTGTGCCGCTACGGCAGGCCCACCCGTTGGTAGGCGTGCAGAATAGCCGCTTTTTGCTTCTGGGTTTGCCGCCACGGCCGGCCCATCCGCGGGTACGCGTGCAGAACTGTTTGCGTGTGCCTCTGGGTGTGGCGCCACTGCCGGCCCACCGGTGGGTGGGCGTGCAGATGGGCCTTCGTGGGGCTCTGTGTGTGCCGCCACGGCCGGCCCACCCGTGGGTGGGCGTGCAGAACTGTTTGCGTGTGCCACTGGATGTGCCGCCACGGCCGGCCCACCCGTGGGTTGGCGTGCAGAAGGGTTTGCGGTTGCCTCTGAGTGTGCCGCGACGGCCGGCCCACCCGTGGGTGGGCGTGCAGAACGGTTTGCGTGTGCCACTGGGTGTGCCGCCACGGCCGGCCCACCCGTGGGTGGGCGTGCAGAACTGTTTGCGTGTGCCACTGGGTGTGCCGCCACGGCCGGCCCACCCGTGGGTGGGCGTGCAGAAGGGCCTGGGGTTGCCTCTGGGTGTGCCGCCACGGCCGGCCCACCCGTGGGTGGGCGTGCAGAAGTGCCTGCGTTTGCCTCTGGGTGTGCCGCCACGGCTGGCCCACCCGTGGGTGGGCGTGCAGAACTGTTTGCGTGTGCCACTGGGTGTGCCGCCACGGCCGGCCCACCCGTGGGTGGGCGTGCAGAACTGTTTGCCTGTGCCACTGGGTGTGCCGCCACGGCCGGCCCACCCGTGGGTGGGCGTGCAGAAGGGCCTGCGTTTGCCTCAGGGTGTGCCGCCACGGCCGGCCCACCCGTGGGTGGGCGTGCAGAAGGGCCTGCGGTTGCCTCTGGGTGTGCCGCCACGGCCGGCCCACCCGTGGGTGGGCGTGCAGAACTGTTTGCGTGTGCCTCTGGTTGTGCCGCTTCGGCCGGCCAACCCGTGGGTGGGCGTGCAGAACGGCCTGGGTTTGCCTCTGGGTGTGCCGCCACGGCCGGCCCACCCGTGGGTGGGCGTGCAGAACTTTTTGCGTGTGCCACTGGGTGTGCCGCCACGGCCGGCGCACCCGTGGGTGGGCGTGCAGAAGTGCCTGCGTTTGCCTCTGGGTGTGCCGCAACGGCTGGCCCACCCGTGGGTGGGCGTGCAGAAGTTTCTGCGGGTGCCTCTGCATGTGCAGCAATGGCCGGTCCACCCGTGGGTGGGCGTGCAGAAGTGTCTGGGTTTGCCCCTCGGTGTGCCGCAACGGCCGGCCCACCCGTGCGTGGGCGTGCAGAAGTGTCTGCGGGTGTCGCTGTGTATGCCGCAACGGCCGGCCCACCCGTGGGTGGGCGTGCAGAAGTGTCTGGGGTTTCCTCTGGGTGTTCAGGAATGGAGGTCCCACCGGTGGGTGGGTGTGCAGAAGTGTCTGCCGGTGCCTCTGGGTGTGCAGCAATGGCCGGCCCACCAGTAGGAAGGCGTGCAGAAGTGTCTGGGGTTGCCTCTGGGTGTGCCGCCACGGCCGGCCCACCCGTGGGTGGGCGTGCAGAACTGTTTGCGTGTGCCACTGGGTGTGCCGTCACGGCCGGCCCACCCGTGGGTGGGCGTGCAGAAGGGCCTGCGTGTGCCCTTAGGTGTGCCACCACGGCCGGCCCACCCGTGGGTGGGCGTGCAGAAGAGCTTGCGTGTGCCACTGGGTGTGCCGCCACGGCCGGCCCACCCGGGGTGGGCGTGCAGAAGGGCCTGCGGTTGCCTCTGGGTGTGCCGCCACGGCCGGCCCACCCGTGGGTGGGCGTGCAGAACTGTTTGCGTGTGCCTCTGGTTGTGCCGCTTCAACCGGCCCACCCGTGGGTGGGCGTGCAGAAGGGCCTGGGTTTGCCTCTTGGTGTGCCGCCACGGCCGGCCCACCCGTGGGTGGGCGTGCAGAAGTGCCTGCGTTTGCCTCTGGGTGTGCCTCAACGGCTAGCCCACCCGAGGGTGGGCGTGCAGAAGTTTCTGCGGGTGCCTCTGAATGTGAAGCAATGGCCGGTCCACCCGTGGGTGGGCGTGCAGAAGTGTCTGGTTTTGCCCCTGGGTGTGCCGCCACGGCCGGCCAACCCGTGGGCGGGCGTGCAGAACAGTTTGCGTGATCCACTGGGTGTGCCGCCACGGCCGGCCCACCCGTGGGTGGGCGTGCAGAACTGTTTGAGTGTGCCTCTGGGTGTGCCGCCACGGCCGGCCCACCCGTGGGTGGGCGTGCATAAGAGCCTGGGGTTGCCTCTGGGTGTGCCGCCACGGCCGGCCCACCCGTGATTGGGCGTGCAGAACTGTTTGAGTGTGCCTCTGGGTGTGCCGCCACGGCCGGCCCACCCGTGGGTGGGCATGCAGAAGGGCCTGCGTTTGCCTCTGGGTGTGCCGCCACGGCCTGCCCACCCGTGGGTGGGCGTGCAGAACTGTTTGCGTGTGCCTCTTGATGTGCCGCCACGGCCGGCCCATTCGTGGGTGGGTGTGCAGAAGGCCTGCGGTTGCCTCTGGTGTGCCGCCACGGCCGGTTCACCCGTGGGTGGGCGTGCAGAAGGGCCTGGGGTTGCCTCTGGGTGTGCCGCCACGGCCGGCCCACCCGTGGGTGGGCGTGTAGAAGTGCCTGCGTTTGCCTCTGGATGTGCCGCAACGGCCGGCCCACCCATGGGTGGGCGTGCAGAAGGGTTTGCGGTTTCCTCTGGGTGTGCCGCCACGGCCGGCCCACCCGTGGGTGGGCGTGCCGAAGGGCCTGGGGTTGCCTCTGGGTGTGCCGCCACGGCCGGCCCACCCGTGAGTGGGCGTGCAGAAGGGCCTGCGATTGCCTCTGGGTGTGCCGCCACGGCCTGCCCACCCGTGGGTGGGCGTGCAGAACTGTTTGCGTGTGGCACTGGGTGTGCCGCCACGGCCGGCCCACCCGTGGGTGGGCGTGCAGAAGGCTTTGCGTGTGCCACTGGGTGTGCCGCCACGGGCCGGCCCACCCGTGGGTGGGCGTGCAGAAGGGTTTGCGGTTGCCTCTGGGTGTGCCGCCACGGCCGGCCCACCCATGGGTGGGCGTGCAGAAGGGCTCTGCGGTTGCCTCTGGGTGTGCCGCCACGGCCGGCCTACCCGTGAGTGGGCGTGCAGAACTGTTTGCGTGTGCCTCTGGGTGTGCCGCCGACGGCCGGCCCACCCGTGGGTGGGCGTGCAGAACTGTTTCGCGTGTGCCACTGGATGTGCCACCACGGCCGGCCCACCCGTGGGTGGGCGTGCAGAAGAGCTTGCGTGTGCCTCTGGGTGTGCCGCCACGGCCGGCCCACCCTAGGTGGGCGTGCAGAAGGGCCTGCGGTTGCCTCTGGGTGTGCCACACGGCCTGCCCACCCGTGGGTGGGCGTGCAGAACTGTTTGCGTGTGCCTCTGGTTATGCCGCTCGGCCGGCCCACCCGTGGGTGGGCGTGCAGAACGGCCTGGGGTTGCCTCTGGGTGTGCCGCTTACGGCCGGCCCACCCGTGGGTGGGCGTGCAGAACTGTTTGCGTGTGCCACTGGGTGTGCCGCCACGGCCGGCCCACCCGTGGGTGGGCGTGCAGAAGTGCCTGCGTTTGCCTCTGGGTGTGCCATGAACGGCTGGCCCACCCGTGGTGGGCGTGCAGAAGTTTCTGCGGGTGCCTCTGAATGTGCAGCAATGGCCGGTCCACCAGTAGGAAGGCGTGCAGAAGTGTCTGGGTTGCCTCTGGGTGTGCCGCCACGGCCGGCCCACCCGTGGGTGGGCGTGCAGAAGGGCCTGCGTGTGCCCTCAGGTGTGCCACCACGGCCGGCCCACCCGTGGGTGGGGCGTGCAGAAGAGCTTGCGTGTGCCACTGGGTGTGCCGCCACGGCCGGCCCACCCAGGGTGGGCGTGCAGAAGGGCCTGCAGTTGCCTCTGGGTGTGCCGCCACGGCCTGCCCACCCGTGGGTGGGCGTGCAGAACTGTTTGCGTGTGCCTCTGGTTGTGCCGCTTCAACCGACCCACCCGTGGGTGGGCGTGCAGAAGGGCCTGGGTTTGCCTCTGGGTGTGCCGCCACGGCCGGCCCACCCGTGGGTGGGCGTGCAGAAGTGCCTGCGCTTGCCTCTGGGTGTGCCTCAACGGCTGGCCCACCCGTGGGTGGGCGTGCAGAAGTGTCTGGTTTGCCCTGGGTGTGCCGCAACCGCCGGCCCATTCCGTGGGTGGGGCGGTAGAAGTGCTCTGCGTTTGCCTCTGGGTGTGCCGCGACGGCCGGCCCACCCATGGGTGGGCGTGCAGAAGGGTTTGCGGTTTCCTCTGGGTGTGCCGCTGACGGCCGGCCCACCCATGGGTGGGCGTAGAGAAGGGCCCGCGTGTGGCTCTGGATGTGCCGCCACGGCCGGCCAACCCGTGGGTGGGCGTGCAGAACTGTGGCGCGTGTGCCACTGGATGTGCCGCCACGGCCGGCCAACCCGTGGGTGGGCGTGCAGAACTGTTTGCGTGATCCACTGGGTGTGCCGCCACGGCCGGCCCACCCGTGGGTGGGCGTGCAGAACTGTTTGCGTGTGCCTCTGGGTGTGCCGCCACGGCCTGCCCACCCGTGGGTGGGAGTGCAGAAGAGCCTGCGGTTGCCTCTGGGTGTGCCGCCACGGCCGGCCCACCCGTGAGTGGGCCGTGAGGAACTGTTTGCGTGGTGCCTCTGGGTGTGCCGCCACGGCCGGCCCACCCGTGGGTGGGCGTGCAGAAGGGCCTGCGTTTTGCTCTGGGTGTGCCGCCACGGCCGGCCCACCCGTGGGTGGGCGTGCAGAACTGTTTGCTGGTGTGGCACTGGGTGTGCCGCCACGGCCGGCCCACCCGTGGGTGGGCGTGCAGAAGGCTTTGCGTGTGCCACTGGGTGTGCCGCCACGGACGGCCCACCCGTGGGTGGGCGTGCAGAAGGGTTTGCGGTTGCCTCTGGGTGTGCCGCCACGGCCGGCCCACCCATGGGTGGGGCGTGCAGAAGGGCCTGCGGTTGCCTCTGGGTGTGCCGCCACGGCCGGCCTACCCGTGAGTGGGCGTGCAGAACTGTTTGCGTGTGCCTCTGGGTGTGCCGCCACGGCCGGCTCCACCCCGTGGGTGGGCGTGCAGAACTGTTTGCGTGTGCCACTGGATGTGCCACCACGGCCGGCCCACCCGTGGGTGGGCGTGCAGAAGAGCTTGCGTGTTGCCTCTGGGTGTGCCGCCACGGCCGGCCCACCCTAGGTGGGCGTGCAGAAGGGCCTGCGGTTGCCTCTGGGTGTGCCGCCCCGGCCTGCTCCACCCGTGGGTGGGCGTGCAGAACTGTTTGCGTGGTGCCTCTGGTTGTGCCGCACGGCCGGCCCACCCGTGGGTGGGCGTGCAGAACGGCCTGGGGTTGCCTCTGGGTGTGCCGCCACGGCCGGCCCACCCGTGGGTGGGCGTGCAGAACTGTTTGCGTGTGCCACTGGGTGTGCCGCCACGGCCGGCCCACCCGTGGGTGGGCGTGCAGAAGTGCCTGCGTTTGCCTCTGGGTGTGCCGCGACGGCTGGCCCACCCGTGGGTGGGCGTGCAGAAGTTTCTGCGGGTGCCTCTGAATGTGCAGCAATGGCCGGTCCACCCGTAGGGCTGGGCGTGCAGAAGTGTCTGCGGTTGCCTCTGGGTGTGCCGCCACGGCCGCCCACCCGTGGGTGGGCGTGCAGAAGGGCCTGCGTGTGCCCTCAGGTGTGCCACCACGGCCGGCCCACCCGTGGGTGGGCGTGCAGAAGAGCTTGCGTGTGCCACTGGGTGTGCCGACACGGCCGGCCCACCCAGGGTGGGCGTGCAGAAGGGCCTGCAGTTGCCTCTGGGTGTGCCGCCACGGCCTGCCCACCCGTGGGTGGGCGTGCAGAACTGTTTGCGTGTGCCTCTGGTTGTGCCGCCACGGCCGACCCACCCGTGGGTGGGCGTGCAGAAGGGCCTGGGTTTGCCTCTGGGTGTGCCGCCACGGCCGGCCCACCCGTGGGTGGGCGTGCAGAAGTGCCTGCGTTGCCTCTGGGTGTGCTCTCAACGGCCGGCCCACCCGTGGGTGGGCGTGCAGAAGTGTCTGGGTTTGCCCCTGGGTGTGCCGCAACCGGGCCGCCCATCTGTGGGTGGGCGTGCAGAAGTGCTCTGCGTTGCCTCTGGGTGTGCCGCCACGGCCGGCCCACCCATGGGTGGCCGTGCAGAAGGGTTTGCGGTTTCCTCTGGGTGTGCCGCACGGCCGGCTCCACCCGTGGTGGGCTGCAGAAGGGCCTGCGTGTGCCTCTGGATGTGCCGCCACGGCCGGCCAACCCGTGGGTGGGCGGCAGAACTGTATGCGTGTGCCACTGGATGTGCCGCCACGGCGGGCCAACCCGTGGGTGGGCGTGCAGAACTGTTTGCGTGATCCACTGGGTGTGCCGCCACGGCCGGCCCACCCGTGGGTGGGCGTGCAGAACTGTTTGCGTGGTGCCTCTGGGTGTGCCGCGACGGCCTGCCCACCCGTGGGTGGGCGTGCAGAAGAGCCTGCGGTTGCCTCTGGGTGTGCCGCGACGGCCGGCCCACCCGTGGGGTGGGCGTGCAGAACTGTTTGGCGTGTGCCTCTGGTTGTGCCGCTGACGGCCGGCCCACCCGTGGGTGGGCGTGCAGAAGGGTTTGCGGTTGTCTCTGGCGTGCCGCCACGGCCGCCCAACCGTGGGTAGGCGTGCAGAATAGCCTGCACGTTGCTTCTGGGTTTGCCGCCACGGCCGGCCCATCCGTGGGTACGCGTGCAGAACTGTTTGCGTGTGCCTCTGGGTGTGCCGCCACGGCCGGCCCTCCCGTGGGTGGGAGTGCAGAAGGGCCTGCGTGGGGCTCTGTGTGTGCCGCCACGGCCGGCCCACCCGTGGGGTGGGCGTGCAGAAGGGCCTGTGGTTGCCTCTGGGTGTGCCGCCACGGCCGGCCCACCCGTGGGTGGGCGTGCAGAAGGGTTTGCGTGTTGCCTCTGGGTGTGCCGCCACGGCCGGCCCACCCGTGGGTGGGCGTGCAGAAGTGCCTGGGGTTGCCTCTGTGTGTGCCGCCACGGCCGGCCCACCCGTGGGTGGGCGTGCAGAACGGTTTGCGTGTGCCACTGGGTGTGCCGCCACGGCCGGCCCACCCGTGGGTGGGCGTGAAGAACTGTTTGCGTGTGCCTTTGGGTGTGCCGCCACGGCCGGCCCACCCGTGGGTGGGCGTGCAGAAGGGCTTGCAGTTGCCTCTGGTTGTGCCGCCACGGCCGGCCCACCCGTGGGTGGGCGTGCAGTAGGGTTTGCCTGTGCCTCTGGCTGTGCCGCACGGCCGGCCCACCCGTGGGTGGGCGTGCAGAAGGGTTTGCGTTGCCTCTGGGTGTGCCACGACGGCCGGCCCACCCGTGGGTGGGCGTGCAGAACTGCTTGCGTGTGCCTCTGGTTGTGCCGCCACGGCCGGCCCACCCGTGGGTGGGCATGCAGAAGGGCCTGCGTTGCCTCTGGGTGTGCCGCCACGGCCGGCCCACCCGTGGGTGGGCGTGCAGAACTGTTTGCGTGTACCACTGGGTCTGCCGCCACGGCCGGCCAACCCGTGGGTGGGTGTGCAGAACAGTTTGCGTGATCCACTGGGTGTGCCGCACGGCCGGCCCACCCGTGGGTGGGCGTGCAGAACTGTTTGCGTGTGCCTCTGGGTGTGCCGCCACGGACGGCCCACCCGTGGGTGGGCGTGCAGAAGAGCCTGGTTGCCTCTGGGTGTGCCGCCACGGCCGGCCCACCCGTGAGTGGGGTGCAGAACTGTTTGCGCAGTGCCTCTGGGTGTGCCGCCACGGCCGGCCCACCCGTGAGTGGGCTGCAGAAGTGCCTGCGTTGCCTCTGGGTGTGCCGCCACGGCCGGCCCACCCGTGGGTGGGCGTGCAGAACTGTTTATGCAGTGCCACTGGATGTGCCGCCACGGCCGGCCAACCCGTGGGTGGGCGTGCAGAACTGTTTGCGTGATCCACTGGGTGTGCCGCACGGCCGGCCCACCCGTGGGTGGGCGTGCAGAACTGTTTACTTAGTGCCTCTGGGTGTGCCGCCACGGCCGGCCCACCCGTGGGTGAGAGTGCAGAAGTGTCTGGCGTTGCCTCTGGGTGTGCCGCACGGCCGGCCCACCCGTGAGTGGGGCGTGGAGAACTGTTTGCGTGTGCCTCTGGGTGTGCCGCCACGGCCGGCCCACCCGTGAGTGGGCGTGCAGAAGGGCCTGCGGTTGCCTCTGGGTGTGCCGCTACGGCCTGCCCACCCGTGGGTGGGCGTGCAGAACTGTTTGCGTGGTGCCTCTGGGTGTGCCGCCACGGCCGGCCACCAGCGGGTGGGCGTGCAGAAGGGCCTGCGTAGTTGCCTCTGGGTGTGCCACCACGGCCGGCCCACCCGTGGGTGGGCGTGCAGAACTGTTTGTGCAGTGCCTCTGTTTGTGCCGCCACGGCCGGCTCCACCCGTGGGTGGGCGTGCAGAAGGGCCTGCGGTTGCCTCTGGGTGTGCCGCACGGCCGGCCCACACGTGGGTGGGCGTGCAGAAGGGTCTGTGCGTTGCCTCTGGGTGTGCCGCCACGGCCGGCTCCACCCGTGGGTGGGCGTGCAGAAGGGTTTGCGTTTGCCTCTGGGTGTGCCGCTACGGCTGGCCCACACCGTGGGTGGGCGTGCAGAACTGTTTGCGTGTGCCACTGGGTGTGCCGCCACGGCCGGCCCAGGCCGTGGGTGGGCGTGCAGAAGGGTTTGCGGTTGCCACTTTGTGTGCCGCAACGGCCGGCTCCACCCGTGGGTGGGCGTGCAGAATTCTTGCGCGTGCCACTGGGTGTGCCGCCACGGCCGGCCCACCCGTGGGTGGGCGTGCAGAAGTGTTTGCGTGTGCCACTGGGTGTGCCGCCACGGCCGGCCCACCCGTGGGTGGGCGTGCAGAAGGGCCTGCGTGTGCCTCTGGGTGTGCCGCCACGGCCGGCCCACCCGTGGGTGGGCGTGCAGAACTGCCTGCGGTTGCCTCTGGGTGTGCCACGACGGCCGGCCCACCCGTGGGTGGGCGGCAGAACTGTTTGCGAGTGCCAGTGGGTGTGTCGCCACGGCCGGCCCACCCGTGGGTGGGCGTGCAGAACTGTTTGCGTGTGCCTCTGGGTGTGCCGCGACGGCCGGCCCACCCGTGGGTGGGCATGCAGAAGTGCCTGCGGTTGCCTCTGGGTGTGCCACGACGGCCGGCCCACCCGCGGGTGGGCGTGCAGAACTGTTTGCGTGTGCCTCTGGTTGTGCCGCCGACGGCCGGCCCACCCGTGGGTGGGCGTGCAGAAGGGCCTGCGTGTGCCTCTGGGTGTGCCGCCACGGCCGGCCCACCCGTGGGTGGGCGTGCAGAACTGTTTGCGTGGTGCCACTGGGTGTGCCGCCACGGCCGGCCCACCCGTGGGTGGGCGTGCAGAACTGTTTGCGTGATGCCACTGGGTGTGCCGCTACGGCCGGCCCACCCGTGGGTGGGCGTGCAGAACTGTTTGCGTGTGCCACTGGGTGTGCCGCCACGGCCGGCTCCACCCGTGGGTGGGCGTGCAGAAGGGTTTGCGTGTTGCCTCTGGGTGTGCCGCACGGCCGGCCCACCCGTGGGTGGGCGTGCAGAAGTGTTTGCGTGTGCCTCTGGGTGTGCCGCACGGCCGGCCCACCCGTGGGTGGGCGTGCAGAACTGTTTGCGCGTTGCCTCTGGGTGTGCCGCCACGGCCGGCCCACCCGTGGGTGGGCGTGCAGAACTGTTTGCGTGATCCACTGGGTGTGCCGCCACGGCCGGCCCAACCCGTGGGTGGGCGTGCAGAACTGTTTGCGTGATGCCACTGGTGTGCCGCCACGGCCGGCCCACCCGTGGGTGGGCGTGCAGAACTGTTTGCGTGTGCCACTGGGTGTGCCGCCACGGCCGGCCCACCCGTGGGTGGGCGTGCAGAAGGGCTCTGCGGTTGCTCTCTGGGTGTGCCGCCACGGCCGGCCCACCCGTGGGTGGGCGTGCAGAAGTAGCCTGCGCTTGCCTCTGGGTGTGCTTCACGGCCGGCCCACCCGTGGGTGGGCGTGCAGAACTGTTTGCGTGTGCCACTGGGTGTGCCGCCACGGCCGGCCCACCCGTGGGTGGGCGTGCAGAACTGTTTGGCGTGTGCCTCTGGGTGTGCCGCCACGGCCGGCCCACCCGTGGGTGGGCATGCAGAAGTGCCTGCAGTTGCCTCTGGGTGTGCCACACGGCCGGCCCACCCGCGGGTGGGCGTGCAGAACTGTTTGCGTGTGCCTCTGGGGTGTGCCGCTGACGGCCGGCCCACCCGTGGGTGGGCCGGCAGAAGGCCTGCGTGTGCCTCTGGGTGTGCCGCCACGGCCGGCCCACCCGTGGGTGGGCGTGCAGAACTGTTTGCGTGTGCCACTGGATGTGCCGCCACGGCCGGCCAACCCCGTGGGTGGGCGTGCAGAACTGTTTGCGTGATCCACTGGGTGTGCCGCCACGGCCGGCCCACCCGTGGGTGGGCGTGCAGAATGTTCTGCGTGTGCCCTTAGGTGTGCCGCCACGGCCGGCCCACCCGTGGGTGGGCGTGCAGAAGGGTTTGCGTTGCCTCTGGGTGTGCCGCGACGGCCGGCCCACCCGTGGGTGGGCGTGCAGAACTGTTTGCGCGTGTGCCTCTGGGTGTGCCGCCACGGCCGGCCCACCCGTGGGTGGGCGTGCAGAACTGTTTGCGTTGCCTCTGGTGTGCCGCCACGGCCGGTCTAACCCGTGGGTGGGCGTGCAGAACTGTTTGCGTGATCCACTGGGTGTGCCGCCACGGCCGGCCAACCCGTGGGTGGGCGTGCAGAACTGTTTGCGTGATCCACTGGGTGTGCCGCCACGGCTGGCCCACCCGTGGGTGGGCGTGCAGAACTGTTTGCGCAGTGCCTCTGGGTGTGCCGCACGGCCGCCCACCCGTGGGTGAGCGTGCAGAAGGGCCTGAGGTTGCCTCTGGGTGTGCCGCTACGGCCGGCCCACCCGTGGGTGGGCATGCAGAACTGTTTCGCATGCCACTGGGTGTGCTCGCCACGGCCGGCCCACCCGTGGGTGGGCGTGCAGAACTCTTTGCATGTGCCACTGGGTGTGCCTCCACGGCCGGCCCATCCGTGGGTGGGCGTGCAGAACTGTTTGCGTGTGCCCTGGGTGTGCCGCACGGCCGGCCCACCCGTGGGTGGGCGTGCAGAAGGGCTTGCGTGTGCCCTGGGTGTGCCGCCACGGCCGGCCCACCTGTGGGTGGGCGTGCAGAAGGGCTCTGGGTTTGCCTCTGGGTGTGCCGCCACGGCCGGCCCACCCGTGGGTGGGCGTGCAGAACTGTTTGCGTGTGCCACTGGGTGTGCCACACGGCCGGCCCACCCGTGGGTGGGCGTGCAGAAGGGTTTGCGGTTGCCTCTGGGTGTGCCGCCACGGCCGGCCCACCCCATGGGTGGGCGTGCAGAAGGGCCTGCGTGTGCCTCTGGGTGTGCCGCGACGGCCGGCCCACCCGTGGGTGGGCGTGCAGAACTGTTTGCGTGTGCCACTGGATGTGCCGCTACGGCCGGCCCACCCGTGGGTGGGCGTGCAGAAGCGCCTGCGTTGCCTCTGGGTGTGCCACCACGGCCGGCCCACCCGTGGGTGGGCGTGCAGAACTGTTTGCGGTTGCCTCTGGGTGTGCCGCCACGGCCGGCCCACCCGTGGGTGGGCGTGCAGAACTGTCTTGCTTGTGCCTCTGGGTGTGCCGCCACGGCCGGCCCACCCGTGGGTGGGCGTGCAGAACTGTTTGCGTGTGCCACTGGGTGTGCCGCCACGGCCGGCCCACCCGTGGGTGGGCGTGCAGAAGGGTTTGCGTGTTGCCTCTGGGTGTGCCGCCACGGCCGGCCCACCCGTGGGTGGGCGTGCAGAACTGTTTGCGTGTGCCACTGGGTGTGCCGCCACGGCCGGCCCACCCGTGGGTGGGCGTGCAGAAGGGCCTGCGGTTGCCTCTGGGGTGTGCCGCGACGGCCGGCCCACCCGTGGGTGGGCGTGCAGAACGGTTTGCGTGTGCCTCTGGGTGTGCCGCCACGGCCGGCCCACCCGTGGGTGGGCGTGCAGAACTGTTTGCGTGTGCCACTGGGTGTGCCGCTACGGCCGGCCCACCCGTGGGTGGGCGTGCAGAAGGCCTGCGGGTTTGCCTCTGGGTGTGCCACACGGCCGGCCCACCCGCGTGGCGTGCAGAAGTGCCTGCGTTGCCTCTGGATGTGTCACACGGTCGGCCCACCTGGGTGGGCGTGCAGAAGTGTTTGCGTGTGCCACTGGGTGTGCCGCCACGGCCGGCCCACCCGTGGGTGGGCGTGCAGAAGGGCCTGCGTTGCCTCTGGGTGTGCCGCACGGCCGGCCCACCCGTGGGTGGGCGTGCAGAAGGGCCTGCGTTTGCCTCTGGGTGTGCCGCCACGGCCGGCCCACCCGTGGGTGGGCGTGCAGAACTGTTTGCGTGTGCCACTGGGTGTGCCGCCACGGCCGGCCCACCCGTGGGTGGGCGTGCAGAACTGTTTGCGTGTGCCACTGGGTGTGCCGCCACGGCCGGCCCACCCGTGGGTGGGCGTGCAGAACTGTTTGCGTGTGCCTCTGGGTGTGCCGCCACGGCCGGCCCACCCGTGGGTGGGCGTGCAGAACTGTTTGCACTGCCACTGGGTGTGCCGCCACGGCCGGCCCACCCGTGGGTGGGCTGCAGAACTGTTTGCGTGTGCCACTGGATGTGCCGCACGGCCGGCCCACCCCGCGGTGGGCTTGCAGAAGGGTTTGCGCTTGTCTCTGGGTGTGCCGCCACGGCCGGCCCACCCGCTGGTAGGCGTGCAGAATAGCCGCTTTTGCTTCTGGGTTTGCCGCCACGGCCGGCCCAATCTGCGGGTACGCTGCAGAACTGTTTGCGTGTGCCTCTGGGTGTGTCGCCACTGCCGGCCCACCCGTGGGTGGGCGTGCAGATGGGCCTGCGTGTGGCTCTGGGTGTGCCGCCACGGCCGGCCCACCCGTGGGTGGGCGTGCAGAACTGTTTGCGTGTGCCACTGGATGTGCCGCCACGGCCGGCCCACCCGTGGGTGGGCGTGCAGAAGGGTTTGCGTTGCCTCTGGAGTGTGCCGCGACGGCCGGCCCACCCGTGGGTGGGCGTGCAGAACTGTTTCGCGGTGCCACTGGGTGTGCCGCCACGGCCGGCCCACCCGTGGGTGGGCGTGCAGAACTGTTTCGCGGTGCCACTGGGTGTGCCGCCACGGCCGGCCCACCCGTGGGTGGGCGTGCAGAAGGGCCTGCGGTTGCCTCTGGGTGTGCCGCCACGGCCGGCCCACCCGTGGGTGGGCGTGCAGAAGTGCCTGCGTTGCCTCTGGGTGTGCCGCCACGGCCGGCCCACCCGTGGGTGGGCGTGCAGAACTGTTTGCGTGTGCCACTGGGTGTGCCGCCACGGCCGGCCCACCCGTGGGTGGGCGTGCAGAACTGTTTGCGTATGCCACTTGGGTGTGCCGCCGACGGCCGGCCCACCCGTGGGTGGGCGTGCAGAAGGGCCTGCGGTTGCCTCTGGGTGTGCCGCCACGGCCGGCCCACCCGTGGGTGGGCGTGCAGAAGGTTTGCGTTGCCTCTGGGTGTGCCGCCACGGCCGGCCCACCCGTGGGTGGGCGTGCAGAACTGTTTGCGTGTGCCTCTGGTGTGCCGCACGGCCGGCCCACCCGTGGGTGGGCGTGCAGAACGGCCTGGTTTTTGCCTCTGGGTGTGCCGCCACGGCCGGCCCACCCGTGGGTGGGCGTGCAGAACTGTTTGCGCAGTGCCACTGGGTGTGCCGCCACGGCCGGCCCACCCGCGGGTGGGCGTGCAGAAGGGTCTGCGTTTGCCTCTGGGTGTGCCGCGACGGCCGGCCCACCCGTGGATGGGCGTGCAGAAGTGTTCTGCGGGTGCCTCTGCGGTGTCAGCAACGGCCGGCCCACCCGTGGGTGGGCGTGCAGAAGTGTCTGGCTGTGCCCTCGGTGTCCGCAACGACCCGCGCGCACGCAGTGCAGAAGGCGGCAGTGTGCACAGCGCAGCGGCCCACTAGGTGTGCGAGTGTCTGTAGCTGAACTGAGGCCCACCGAGGAGTGGCAGTAGTTCAGCCGGTGCCTCTGGGTGTGCAGCAATGGCCGGCCCACCAGTGGGTGGGCGTGCAGAAGTGTCTGCGGTTGCCTCTGGGTGTGCCACACGGCCGGCCCACCCGTGGGTGGGCGTGCAGAACTGTTTGCGGTGCCACTGGGTGTGCCGCCACGGCCGGCCCACCCGCGGGTGGGCGTGCAGAAGGGCTCGCGTGTTGCCTCTGGGTGTGCCGCCACGGCCGCCCACCTGCGGTGGGCGGCAGAACTGCTTGCGCGTAGCCACTGGGTGTGCCGCCACGGCCGCCCCACCCCGTGGGTGGGCGTGCAGAAGGGCTCTGCGGTTGCCTCTGGGTGTGCCGCACGGGCCGGCCCACCCGTGGGTGGGCGTGCAGAACTGTTTGCGTGTGCCTCTGGTTGTGCCGCATCGGCCGGCCCACCCGTGGGTGGGCGTGCAGAAGAGCTTGCGTGTGCCTCTGGGTGTGCCGCCACGGGCCGGCCCACCCGTGGGTGGCTGCAGAAGTGCCTGCGTTGCCTCTGGGTGTGTCACACGGCCGGCCCACCCGTGGGTGGGCGCAGAACTGTTTGCGGGTGCCTCTGGATGTGCAGCACGGCCGGCCCACCCGTGGGTGGGGCGGCAGAAGTGTCTGCGTGTTGCCTCTGGGTGTGCCGCCACGGCCGGCCCACCCCGTGGGTGGGCTGCAGAACAGTTTGCGTGATGCCACTGGTGTGCCGCCACGGCCGGCCCACCCGTGGGTGGGCGTGCAGAACTGTTTGCGTGTGCCTCTGGGTGTGCCGCTACGGCCGCCCACCCCGTGGGTGGGCGTGCAGAAGGCCTGCGTTGCCTCTGGGTGTGCCACGACGGCCGGCCCACCCGTGGGTGGGCGTGCAGAACTGTTTTGCGTGTGCCTCTGGGTGTGTCACGACGGCCGGCCCACCCGTGGGTGGGCGTGCAGAAGTGCCTGCGTTGTGCCTCTGGGTGTGCCACGACGGCCGGCCCACCCGTGGGTGGGCGTGCAGAACTGTTTGCGTGTGCCACTGGATGTGCCGCCACGGCCGGCCCACCCGTGGGTGGGCGTGCAGAACTGTTTTGGTGTCCACTGGGTGTGCCGCCACGGCCGGCCCACCCGTGGGTGGGCGTGCAGAAGAGCCTGCGGTTGCTCTGGGTGTGCCGCTACGGCCGGCCCACCCGTGGGTGGGCGTGCAGAACTGTTTGCGTGTGCCTCTGGGTGTGCCGCCACGGCCGGCCCACCCCGTGGGTGGGCTGCAGAAGGGCCTGCGGTTGCCTCTGGGTGTCGCCACGGCCGGCCCACCCGTGGGTGGGCGTGCAGAACTGTTTGCGTGTGCCTCTGGGTGTGCCGCGACGGCCGGCCCACCCGCGGGTGGGCGTGCAGAAGGGCCTGCAGTTGCCTCTGGGTGTGCCACCAGGGCCGGCCCACCCGCGGGTGGGCGTGAAGAACTGTTTGCGCGTGTGCCTCTGGTTGTGCCGCCACGGCCGGCCCACCCGTGGGTGGGCGTGCAGAAGGGTTTGCGCTTGTCTCTGGGTGTGCCGCCACGGCCGGCCCACCCCGTGGGTGGGCGTGCAGAAGGCCTGTGCTTGTCTCTGGGTGTGCCGCCACGGCCGGCCCACCCGTGGGTGGGCGTGCAGAAGGGTTTGCGCTTGCCTCTGGGTGTGCCACACGGCCGGCCCACCCGTGGGTGGGCGTGCAGAACTGTTTGGCGTTGCCTCTGGGTGTGCCGCCACGGCCGGCCCACCCCGTGGGTGGGCGTGCAGAAGGGTTTGCGGTTGCCCTGGGTGTGCTGCCACGGCCGGCCCACCCCGTGGGTGGGCGTGCAGAATTTTTATGGTGCCACTGGGTGTCGCCACGGCCGGCCCACCCGTGGGTGGGCGGCAGAAGGCTTGCGGTGCCACTACGTGTGTCGCCACGTCCGACCCCACCCCGTGGGTGGGCGTGCAGAAGGGCCTGCGGTTGCCTCTGGGTGTGCCGCCACGGCCGGCCCACCCCGTGGGTGGGCGTGCAGAAGGGCCCTGCTTTGCCTCTGGGTGTGCCGCCACGGCCGGCCCACCCGTGGGTGGGCGTGCAGAACTGTTTGCGGTTGCCTCTGGTGTGTCGCCACGGCCGGCCCACCCGTGGGTGGGCGTGCAGAACTGTTTGCGTGTGCCTCTGGGTGTGCCGCCACGGCCGGCCCACCCCGTGGGTGGGCGTGCAGAAGTGCCTGCAGTTGCCTCTGGGTGTGCCACCACGGCCGGCCCACCCGCGGGTGGGCGTGCAGAACTGTTTGCGTGTGCCTCTGGTTGTGCCGCCACGGCCGGCTCCACCCCGTGGGTGGGCGTGCAGAACTGTTTGCGGTGCCACTGGGTGTGCCGCCACGGCCGGCCCACCCGTGGGTGGGCGTGCAGAACTGTTTGCGTGATGCCACTGGGTGTGCCGCCACGGCCGGCCCACCCCGTGGGTGGGCGTGCAGAACTGTTTGCGCGGTGCCACTGGGTGTGCCGCACGGCCGGCCCACCCGTGGGTGGGCGTGCAGAAGGGTTTGCGTTGCCTCTGGGTGTGCCGCACGGCCGGCCCACCCCGTGGGTGGGCGTGCAGAACTGTTTGCGTGTGCCTCTGGGTGTGCCGCCACGGCCGGCCCACCCCGTGGTGGGCGTGCAGAACTGTTTTGCGTGTTGCCTCTGGGTGTGCCACACGGCCGCCCACCCGTGGGTGGGCGGCAGAACTGTTTGCGGTGCCTCTGGGTGTGCCGCCACGGCCGGCCCACCCCGTGGGTGGGCGTGCAGAACTGTTTGCGTGTGCCACTGGGTGTGCCGCCACGGCCGGCCCCACCCGTGGGTGGGCGTGCAGAAGGGTTTGCGTGTGCCTCTGGGTGTGCCGCCACGGCCGGCCCACCCGTGGGTGGGCGTGCAGAACTGTTTTGCGTGGTGCCACTGGGTGTGCCGCCACGGCCGGCCCCACCCGTGGGTGGGCGTGCAGAACTGTTTGCGTGTGCCTCTGGGTGTGCCGCCACGGCCGGCCCACCCCGTGGGTGGGCGTGCAGAAGGGCCTGCGGTTGCCTCTGGGTGTGCCGCGACGGCCGGCCCACCCGTGGGTGGGCGTGCAGAACTGTTTGCGTGTGCCACTGGGTGTGCCACGACGGGCCGGCCCACCCGTGGGTGGGCGTGCAGAACTGTTTGCGTGTGCCACTGGGTGTGCCGCCACGGCCGGCCCACCCCGTGGGTGGGCGTGCAGAAGGGCTTCTGCGTTTGCCTCTGGGTGTGCCGCCACGGCCGGCCCACCCCGTGGGTGGGCGTGCAGAAGGGCCTGCGGTTGCCTCTGGGTGTGCCGCCACGGCCGGCCCACCCGTGGGTGGGCGTGCAGAACTGTTTGCGTGTGCCACTGGGTGTGCCGCCGACGGCCGGCCCCACCCGTGGGTGGGCGTGCAGAACTGTTTGCGTGTGCCACTGGATGTGCCGCCACGGCCGGCTCCACCCCGTGGGTGGGCGTGCAGAAGGGTTTTGCGTGTTGCCTCTGGGTGTGCCACACGGCCGGCCCCACCCCGTGGGTGGGCGTGCAGAACGGCCTGCGGTTGCCTCTGGTGTGCCGCCACGGCCGCCCACCCCGTAGGTGGGCGTGCAGAAGGGTCTGCGTGTGCCCTCTGGGTGTGCCGACACGGCCGGCCCACCCCGTGGGTGGGCGTGCAGAAGTGTTTGCGTGGTGCCACTGGGTGTGCCGCCACGGCCGGCCCACCCGTGGGTGGGCGTGCAGAAGGGCTTGCGTGTTGCCTCTGGGTGTGCCGCCGACGGCCGGCCCCACCCCGTGGGTGGGCGTGCAGAACTGTTTGCGCGTGTGCCTCTGGTGTGCCGCCACGGCCGGCCCACCCGTGGGTGGGCGTGCAGAAGGGCCTGCGGTTGCCTCTGGGTGTGCCGCACGGCCGGCCCACCCGTGGGTGGGCTGCAGAACAGTTTGCGGTTGCCTCTGGGTGTGCCGCCACGCGCCGGCCCACCTGCGGGTGGGCGTGCAGAAGTGCTCTGCGTTTGCCTCTGGGTGTGCCGCACGCCGGCCCACCCGCGGGTGGGCGGAACGGTTTTGCGTGCCACTGGGTGTGCCGCCACGGCCGGCCGCTCGCAGGTGGGCGTGCAGAACTGTTTTGCGTGTGCCACTGGTGTGCCGCTGACGGCCGGCCCCACCCCGTGGGTGGGCGTGCAGAACTGTTTTGCGTGTGCCCCTGGGTGTGCCGCACGGCCGGCCCACCCCGTGGGTGGGCGTGCAGAAGTGCTTCGCGTGTGCCACTGGGTGTGCCGCACGGCCGGCCCACCCCGTGGGTGGGCGTGCAGAACGCTTGCGTGTGCCACTGGTGTGCCGCTACGGCCGCCCATCCGGGTGGGCGTGCAGAAGGGTCTGGTTGCCTCTGGGTGTGCCAAGACCGGCCGGTTCCACCCCGCGGGTGGGCGTGCAGAAATGTTTGCGGTTGCCTCTGGGGTGTGCCGCGACGGCCGGCCCACCCCGTGGGTGGGCGTGCAGAAGGGCCTGCGGGTGCCACTGGGTGCGCCGACGGCCGGCCCACCCGTGGGTGGGCGTGCAGAAGTGCTGCGGTTGCCTCTGGTGTACCGCGACGGCCGGCCCCACCCCGCGGGTGGGCGTGCAGAAGTGTTTTGCGGTTGCCTCTGGGTGTGCCACGACGGCCGGCCCACCCGTGGTGGGCGTGCAGAACGGTTTATGGTGTCACTGGGTGTGTCACACGGCCGGCCCACCCCATGGTGGGCTGCAGAAGGCTCTGCGGTTGCCTCTGCGTGCCGCCACGGCCGGCCCACCCGTGGGTGGGCTGCAGAACGGTTTGCGTGGTGTCACTGGGTGTGCCGCCACGGCCGGCCCACCCGTGGGTGGGCGTGCAGAAGGGTTTGCCGTTGCCTCTGGGTGTGCCGCCACGGCCGGCCCACCCCGTGGGTGGGCGTGCAGAAGGGCCTGCGGTTGCCTCTGGGTGTGCCGCCACGGCCGGCCCACCCCGTGGGTGGGCGTGCAGAACGGTTTTGCGTGTGCCACTGGGTGTGTCACACGGCCGGCCCACCCGTGGGTGGGCGTGCAGAACTGTTTGCGTGTGCCACTGGGTGTGCCGCCACGGCCGGCCCACCCGTGGGTGGGCGTGCAGAAGGGCTCTGCGCTTGCCTCTGGGTGTGCCGCACGGCCGGCCCACCCCGTGGGTGGGCGTGCAGAACTGTTTGCGTGTGCCACTGGGTGTGCCGCCACGGCCGGCCCACCCCGTGGGTGGGCGTGCAGAACTGTTTGCGTGTGCCACTGGGTGTGCCGCCACGGCCGGCCCCACCCCGTGGGTGGGCGTGCAGAAGTGTTTGCGTGTGCCACTGGGTGTGCCGCCACGGCCGGCCCACCCCGCGGGTGGGCGTGCAGAACTGTTTGCGTGTGCCACTGGGTGTGCCGACGGCCGGCCCACCCCGTGGGTGGGCGTGCAGAAGGGTTTGCGTTTGCCTCTGGGTGTGCCGACGGCCGGCCCCACCCGTGGGTGGGCGTGCAGAATGTTTCCGGTTGCCTCTGGGTGTGCCGCACGGCCGGCCCCACCCCGTGGGTGGGCGTGCAGAAGGGCCTGCGTGTGCCACTGGGTGTGCCGCACGGCCGGCCCACCCCGTGGGTGGGCGTGCAGAAGGCTTTTGCGTTGCCTCTGGGTGTGCCACGACGGCCGGCCCACCCGTGGGTGGGCGTGCAGAAGGGTTTGCGGTTGCCTCTGGGTGTGCCGCACGGCCGGCCCACCCCGTGGGTGGGCGTGCAGAACGGTTTTATGCGGTGTCACTGGGTGTGCCGCCACGGCCGGCCCACCCGTGGGTGGGCTGCAGAAGGGTTTTGGCGGTTGCCTCTGGGTGTGCCGCCACGGCCGGCCCACCCGTGGGTGGGCGTGCAGAACGGTTTGCGTGGTGCCACTGGGTGTGCCGCTACGGCCGGCCCACCCGTGGGTGGGCGTGCAGAAGTGTTTGCGGTTGCCTCTGGGTGTGCCGCCACGGCCGGCCCACCCGTGGGTGGGCGTGCAGAAGGCCTGCGTTGCCTCTGGGTGTGCCGCACGGCCGGCCCCACCCCGTGGGTGGGCGTGCAGAAGGGTCTGCGGTTGCCTCTGGGTGTGCCGCCACGGCCGGCCCACCCGTGGGTGGGCGTGCAGAAGGGCCTGCGGTTGCCTCTGGGTGTGCCGCCACGGCCGGCCCACCCGTGGGTGGGCGTGCAGAAGTGTCTGCGGTTGCCTCTGGGTGTGCCGCGACGGCCGGCCCACCCGTGGGTGGGCGTGCAGAAGGGTTTTGCGTTGCCTCTGGGTGTGCCGCACGGCCGGCCCACCCCGTGGGTGGGCGTGCAGAAGGGCTCGCGTGTGGCTCTGGGTGTGCCGCGACGGCCGGCCCACCCCGTGGGTGGGCTGCAGAACTGTTTTGGCGCCACTGGGTGTGCCGCCACGGCCGGCCCACCCCGTGGGTGGGCGTGCAGAACTGTCTGCGTGTGCCTCTGGGTGTGCCGCGACGGCCGGCCCACCCGTGGGTGGGCGTGCAGAACTGTTTTGCGTGTGCCACTGGGTGTGCCGCGACGGCCGCCCACCCCGTGGGTGGGCGTGCAGAAGGCCCCTGGTTGCTCTGGGTGTGCCGCCACGGCCGGCCCACCCGTGGGTGGGCGTGCAGAACTGTTTGCGTTGCCACTGGGTGTGCCGCACGGCCGGCCCACCCGTGGGTGGGCGTGCAGAACTGTTTGCGTGTGCCACTGGGTGTGCCGCCACGGCCGGCCCACCCGTGGGTGGGCGTGCAGAAGGCTCTGCGCTTGCCTCTGGGTGTGCCGCCGGCCGGCCACCCGTGGGTGGGCGTGCAGAAGGGCTTGCGGTTGCCTCTGGGTGTGCCGCACGGCCGGCCCCACCCGTGGGTGGGCGTGCAGAACTGTTTTGCTGTGCTCACTGGGTGTGCCGCCACGGCCGGCCCACCCCGTGGGTGGGCGTGCAGAACTGTTTGCGTGTGCCACTGGGTGTGCCGCCACGGCCGGCCCACCCGTGGGTGGGCGGCAGAACAGTTTGGTGCCTCTGGGTGTGCCTCACGGCCTGCCCCACCCTGGGTGGGCGTGCAGAACTGTTTGCGTGTGCCACTGTGTGCCACACGGCCGGCCCACCCGTGGGTGGGCGTGCAGAACTGTTTCGCTGCCCTGGGTGTGCCGCCACGGCCGGCCCCACCCCGTGGGTGGGGCGTGCAGAAGGGTTTCGTTTGTCTCTGGGTGTGCCGCCACGGCCGGCCCACCCCGTGGGTGGGCGTGCAGAATGGCCTGCGGTTGCCTCTGGGTGTGCCGCCACGGCCGGCCCACCCCGTGGGTGCGCGTGCAGAACTGTTTGGCGTGTGCCTCTGGGTGTGCCGCCACGGCCGGCCCCACCCCGTGGGTGGGCGTGCAGAAGGGCCTGCGTTTGGCTCTGTGTGTGCCGCCACGGCCGGCCCACCCGTGGGTGGGCGTGCAGAACTGTTTTGCGTGTGCCACTGGATGTGCCGCACGGCCGGCCCACCCCGTGGGTGGGCGTGCAGAAGGGTTTGCGGTTGCCTCTGGGTGTGTCACACGGCCGGCCCCACCCCGTGGGTGGGCGGCAGAACGGTTTGCGTGTGCCACTGGGTGTGCCGCCACGGCCGGCCCACCCCGTGGGTGGGCGTGCAGAACTGTTTGCGGTGCCACTGGGTGCCGCCACGGCCGGCCCACCCGTGGGTGGGCGTGCAGAAGGGCCTGCGGTTGCCTCTGGGTGTGCCGCGACGGCCGGCCCACCCGTGGGTGGGCGTGCAGAACTGCCTGGCGTTGCCTCTGGGTGTGCCGACGGCCGGCCCCACCCCGCGGGTGGGCTGCAGAACTGTTTTGCGTGTGCCACTGGGTGTGCCACGACGGCCGGCTCCACCCCGTGGGTGGGCGTGCAGAAGGGCTTGGCGTTGCCTCTGGGTGTGCCGCCACGGCCGGCCCACCCGTGGGTGGGCGTGCAGAAGGGCTCTGCGGTTGCCTCTGGGTGTGCCACACGGCCGGCCCCACCCCGTGGGTGGGCTGCAGAACTGTTTGCGTGTGCCACTGGGTGTGCCGCACGGCCGGCTCCACCCGTGGGTGGGCGTGCAGAACTGTTTGGCGTGTGCCACTGGGTGGCCGCCACGGCCGGCCCCACCCCGTGGGTGGGCGCAGAAGGTTTTGCGTTGCCTCTGGGTGTGTCACACGGGCCGGCCCACCCCGCGGTGGGCGTGCAGAACGGCTTGCGGTGCCTCTGGTGTGTCACGACGGCCGGCCCCACCCGTGGGTGGGCGTGCAGAACGGCCTGCGTGTGCCACTGGGTGTGCCGCCACGGCCGGCCCCACCCGTGGGTGGGCGTGCAGAAGAGCTTTGCGTGTGCCACTGGTGTGCCGCACGGCCGGCCCCACCCGTGGGTGGGCGTGCAGAAGGGCCTGCGGTTGCCTCTGGGTGTGTCACACGGCCGGCCCCACCCCGTGGGTGGGCGTGCAGAACTGTTTTGCGTGTGCCCCTGGGTGTGCCGCACGGCCGGCCCATCCGTGGGTGGGCGTGCAGAAGGGCCTGCGGTTGCCTCTGGTTGTGCCTCACGGCCGGCCCCACCCCGTGGGTGGGCGTGCAGAACGGCTTCTGCGTGTGCCACTGGGTGTGTCGCCACGGCCGGCCCCACCCCGTGGGTGGGCTGCAGAAGGGTTTGCGGTTGCCTCTGGCTGTGCCGCCACGGCCGCCCCACCCCATGGGTGGGCGTGCAGAAGGGCCTGCGTTGCCTCTGGGTGTGCCGCCACGGCCGGCCCACCCCGTGGGTGGGCTGCAGAACTGTTTGCGTGTGCCACTGGATGTGCCGCACGGCCGCCCCACCCCGTGGGGTGGGCGTGCAGAACTGTTTTGCGTGTGCCACTGGGTGTGCCGCCATGACCGGCCCACCCGTGGGTGGGCGTGCAGAACTGTTTTTGCGCCACTGGATGTGCCGCCACGGGCCGCCCACCAGTGGGTGGGCGGCAGAAGAGCTTGCGCGGTGCCACTGGGTGTGACGCGACGGCCGGCCCCACCCCGTGGTGGGCGTGCAGAAGCGCCCCGCGGTTGCCTTCTGCGTGACCGCCACGCCGGCCCCACCCCTGGGTGGGCGTACAGAACTGTTTGGCGCAGTGCTCTGGTTGTGCCGCTCGGCCGGCCCACCCGTGGGTGGGCCTGCAGAACGGCCTGGGTTGCCTCTGCGTGTCACACGGCCGGCCCCACCCGCTGGTGGGCAGAAGGGCCTGGTTTGCCTCTGGGTGTGCCTCACGGCTGGCCCACCCGTGGGTGGGCGTGCAGAAGTTTCTGCGGGTGCCTCTGAATGTGCAGCACCGGTCGGCCCCACCCCGTGGGTGGGCGTGCAGAAGTGTCTGGTTTTGCCCCTGGGTGTGCCGCACGGCCGGCCCCACCCCGTGGGTGGCCGTGCAGAAGTGTCTGCGGTGTCGCGTGTATGCCGTGACCGGCCGGCCCCACCCCGTGGGTGGGCTGCAGAAGTGTCTGGGTTTCCTGGGTGTTCACACGAGGGCCCACCGTGGGTGGGCTGTGGAGAAGTGTCTGCCGGGTGCCTCTGGGTGTGCAGCAATGGCCGCCCACCAGTAGGAAGGCTGCAGAACTGTCTGTTGCCTCTGCGTGCCGCCACGGCCGGCCCACCCCGTGGGTGGGCGTGAAGAACTTTCCGGTGCCACTGGGTGTGCCGCCGGCCGCCCCACCCCGCGGGTGGGCGTGCAGAAGGGCTTGCGGTTGCCTCTGGGTGTGCCACACGGCCGGCCCACCTGTGTGGGCTGCAGAAGGGCCTGCGTGTGCCCCTTAGGTGTGCCATCACGGCCGGCCCCACCCCGTGGGTGGGCGTGCAGAAGAGCTTATGCGTAGCCACTGGGTGCCGCCACGGCCGGCCCACCCGTGGGTGGGCTGCAGAAGGCCTGCGGTTGCCTCTGGGTGTGTCGCCACGGCCGCCCACCCCGTGGGTGGGCGTGCAGAACTGATTGGCGGTGCTCTGGGTGTGTCGCTACGCTGGCCCCACCCGTGGGTGGGCGTGCAGAACGGCCTGGGTTGCCTCTGGGTGTCACACGGCCGGCCCCACCCCGTGGGTGGGCGTGCAGAAGGGCTCTGCGGTGCCCCTGGGTGTGCCGCCACGGCCGGCCCACCCCGTGGGTGGGCGTGCAGAACTGTTTGCGTGCTAGGCATTAGGTGTGCCGCGACGGCCGGCCCACCCCGTGGGTGGGCTGCAGAAGGGCCTGGGCTGCCTCTGAGTGTGCCGCACGGCCGGCCCACCCCGCGGGTGGGCTGCAGAAGGCCTGCGTTGCTCTGGTGTGTCACTGACGGCCGGCCCCACCCCGCGGGTGGGCGTGCAGAACAGCTTATGCGGTGCCACTGGATGTGCCGGCACGGCCGGCCCACCCCGTGATGGGCTGCAGAACTGTTTGCGCATGTGCCTCTGGGTGTGCCACGACGGCCGGCCCACCTGTGGGTGGGCGTGCAGAAGGGCCTGGGTTTTGTCTCTGGGTGTGCCGCACGGCCGGCTCCACCCGTGGGTGGGCGTGCAGAAGGGCCTGCGTTGCCTCTGGGTGTGCCACGACGGCTGGCCCACCCCGTGAGTGGGGCGTGCAGAACTGTTTTATGCGGTGCCACTGGGTGTGCCGCCACGGCCGGCTCCTCCCGTGGGTGGGCGTGCAGAAGGGTTTTGCGGTTGCCTCTGGGTGTGCCGCTACGGCCGGCCCCACCCATGGGTGGGCGTGCAGAAGGGTCTGCGGTTGCCTCTGGGTGTGCCGCGACGGCCGGCCCACCCCGTGGGTGGGCGTGCAGAACTGTTTGCGTATGCCACTGGATGTGCCGCCACGGCCGGCCCCACCCCGTGGGCGTGCAGAACTGTTTTGCGTGGCCACTGGGTGTGCCACACGGCCGGCCCCACCCCGTGGGTGGGCTGCAGAAGAGTTTGCGTGGTGCCACTGGATGTGCCGCCACGGCCGCCCCACCCGTGGGTGGGCGTGCAGAACTGTTTTGCGTGTGCCTCTGGGTGTGTCACACGGCCGGCCCACCCGTGGGTGGGCGTGCAGAAGGGCCTGGTTTGCCTCTGGGTGTGCCGCCACGGCCGGCCCCACCCGTGGGTGGGCGCAGAAGGCCTGCTATTGCCTCTGGGTGTGCCCCACGGCCGGCCCACCCGTGGGTGGGCGTGCAGAAGTTTCTGTGGTGCCTCTGAATGTGCAGAATGGCCGTCCACCCGTGGGTGGGCGTGCAGAAGTGTCTGGTTTGCCCCTGGTGTGCCGCAGAACGGCCGGCCCACCCGTGGGTGGGCGTGCAGAAGTGTCTGCGGGTGTCGCTGTGTATGCCGCGACGGTCGGCCCACCCGTGGGTGGGCGTGCAGAAGTGTCTGGGGTTTCCTCTGGGTGTTCAGCAATGGAGGGCCCACCGGTGGGTGGGCGTGCAGAAGTGTCTGCCGGTGCCTCTGGGTGTGCAGCAATGGCCGGCCCCACCAGTAGGAAGGCGTGCAGAAGTGTCTGGGGTTGCCTCTGGGTGTGCCGCCACGGCCGGCCCACCCGTGGGTGGGCGTGCAGAACTGTTTCGCGGTGCCACTGGGTGTGCCGCCACGGCCGGCCCACCCCGTGGGTGGGCGTGCAGAAGGGCTTGCGTTGCCTCGGGTGTGCCGCCACGGCCGGCCCACTCTGTGTGGGCGTGCAGAAGGGCTCTGCGTGTGCCCTTAGGTGTGCCACCACGGCCGGCCCCACCCCGTGGGTGGGCGTGCAGAAGAGCTTGCGTGTGCCACTGGGTGTGCCGCCACGGCCGCCCACCCGTGGGTGGGCGTGCAGAACTGTTTAGTGCCACTGGATGTGCCGCCACGGCCGGCCCACCCGTGGGTGGGCGCAGAAGGGTTTGCGGTTGCCTGCTAGGTGTGCCGCTGACGGGCCGGCCCACCCATGGGTGGGCGTGCAGAAGGGCTCCCGTGTGGCTCTGGGTGCGTGCACACGGGCCGGCCCACCAGTGGGTGGGCGTGCAGAAGGGCCTGGGCGGTTTCCTCTGGTGTGCCGCTGCCGGCCCACCCCGCGGGTGGGCGTACAGAAGGGCCTGGGTTTGCCTTCTGGGTGTGTCACAGATCGGCTTCGGCCCACCCAGTCAGGTGGGCGGCAGAAGTGCCTGGGTTTGCCTCTGGGTGTTCTGCTCGGCCAGCCCAGCCGTGGGTGGGCGTGCAGAACTGTTTCGCGTGCCACTGGGTGTGCCGCTGACGGCCGGCCCACCCGTGGGTGGGCTGGCAGAACTGTTATGCAGTGCTACTGGGTGTGCCGCATGACGCCGGCCCAACCCCGCGGGTGGGCGTGCAGAAGGGCCTGGCGTGGCTCTGCGTGCCACACGACGGGGCCGATCCACCCCGTGGGTGGGCGGCAGAAGGGTCTGCGCTGTGCCTCTGGGTGTGCCGCCACGGCCGGCCCACCCCGCGGAGTGGGCGTGCAGAACTGTTTGGCGTGTGGCACTGGGTGTGTCACACGGCCGGCCCACCCGTGGGTGGGCTTGCAGAAGGGCCTAGGCGCTTGCCTCTTCGCGTGCCTCACACGGCCGGCCCAACCTGCGGTGGTCGCTCAGAAGGGCCTTCGCTGCCCCTGGGTGTGCCGCCACGGCCGCCCACCCGTGGGTGGGCTGCAGAAGGGCCTTCGGTTGCCTTCTGGATTGATCGCGACGCATCAGCCCACCCCGGTGGGTGCGGGCGCAGAACTCGTTTGCGCGGTGCTTCTGGGTGTGTCGCACGACCGGCTCACCCGCGGGTGTGCGGCAAAATGTTCGCGCTGCGCTCTGGGTGTGACCGGCCGGCCCACCCGTGGGTGGGCGGCAGAAGTGTCTGGGGTTTCCTCTGCGTTCAGCAATGGACGGCCCACCCGTGGGTGATGCGGCAGAAGTGTCTGCCGGGTGCCTCTGGTGTAGCAGCAATGGTCGGACCACCCAGCAGGAGGGATGCAGGAGCGTCTGGGGCTCGCCTCCTGACCGGTCGCCGCCAGCCCACCCGTGGGTGGGCGTGCAGAAGGGTTTGCGGTTGCCTCTGGTGTGCCGCTACGACCGGCTCCACCCGTGGGTGGGCGTGCAGAACTGTTTGCGGTGCCTCTGCGTGTTGTAACGACCGCCCACCAGTGGGTGGGCGTGCAGAAGTGTCTGGGGTTGCCCCTGGGTGTGCCATTAACGGCCGCCCACCCGCGGGTGGGCGTGCAGAAGTGTCTGCGGGTGTCTCTGTGTGTGCCGAACGGCCGGCCCACCCGTGGGTGGGCGTGCAGAAGTGTCTGGAGTTTCCTGGGTGTTCAGTATCGGACGGCCCACCCCGTGGGTGGGCGGCAGAAGTGTTCGCCGGTGCTCTGGGTGTGCCGCGAATGGCCGCCCCACCAGTAGGAGGGCGTGCAGAAGTGTCTGGGTTTGCCTCTGTGTGTGCCGCGAACGGCCGGCCCACCCGTAGGTGGGCGTGCAAAGTGTCTGGTTTGCCCCTGGGTGTGCCGCAACAGCCGGCCCACCCGTGGGAGGGCGCCCAGAAGTGTCTGGCTTGCCCTGGGTGCTGCAACGGCCGGCCTCCCGTGGGTGAACATGCAGAAGTGTCTTCGGGTGCCCCGGGATGTGCAGCAATGGACGGCTACCCCGTGGGTGGGCGTGCAAAAGTGTCTGCGGGTGTATCTGTGGTGTCGCGACGGTCGGGCCCACCCGTGGGTGGGCGTGCAGAAGTGTCTGGTTTCCTGGGTGTGCCGCACGGCCGGCCCACCCCGATGGTGGGTGTTCAGAAGTGTCTGGTTTGCCTCTGGGTGTGCCGCACGGTCGGCCCACCCGTGGAGGGGCGGCAGAAGTGTCTGCGGGTGTCTCTGTGTGTGCCGCGAACGGCCGGCCCACCCCGTGGGTGGGCGTGCAGAAGTGTCTGGGTTGCCTTTGGGTGTGCCGAACGGCCGTCCCACCCGTGGTTGGGCGGCAGAAGTGTTCGGGGTTTCACCTGGGTTTGCCGCGACGGCCGGCCCACCCGCGGGTGGGCGTGCAGAAGTGTCTGGTTTGCCCATGGGTGTGACGAACCGTCCCGCCCAACTCGTAAGTGGGCGTGCAGGAGTGTCTCGGGGTTTCGCCCTCCGGGTCGTGCCCCGCAGAACTGGCAGGCCCCACCCCGCTGGAGGGCCGCAGTAGTGTCTGGGTTTGCCCCTGGGTGTAAGCCAGCAACGGGCCGGCTCCACCCCGCTGGGGGCGTGCAGAAGGTCGGCCTGCGTTTCCGGTGGTAGCCGAGAACGGCCGGTCCATCCATGGGTGGGCTGCAGAAGCGTTCTGGGTTTTGCCCCTGGGTGCCGCGAACGGTTATCTTTGGGGTGCCGATTGTCTTTTGGATTTCCTGTATAAATAAAACAAACTGTGATCAACAGTTCTGGAATAGGAGGATGGATATATTGTGTTAATATGTATTTGGCTTGCGGTCAATGGTATTGTTGTTTATTTGCTGCCGCGCTTCCATGTATTGCCCTGTATTTAAGTTTGCATTTAACAGTTTGTATATGGACGGTATTTGTAATTCAGTTTGTATCTGTACTTGCCTTTGCATACATTGGTTTGGCCGTGTTTTGATGAAGTGTAAATAAAAAAATTCATCCAATTTCAAGTTGAATCTAATGAAGATACCCCACTCCTTCTCCCCATCCCCCCGGCCCCTGTCTCTATTTTGGCATGATTTATTCATTTTCTCGCTGTCTCTTGCTTTACTCTCACTCTTACATTTCAGTCTATTTCTGGCTTTGCTTTCTGTTTTGAACTCTGTGTCTCTCTGGTTCTCTAAGTCTATCACTATATCCCTTATTTCCCCCACCACTCTTCCCTATAAGTCTGTGTCTTTTCTCCGCTTCAACCGCATCTTACTATTTCCTTTAACCCTAAGTCTTTTTGCTTTCTCTCTTACCCTGTTTCTAACTCTTCTCTCTCTGACTGTGTTTCTTTTCTCTAACTCTCTATTTCCTCTCCCTTTATATTGTCTCCTTCTCTTCTCATTTTTATTTCCATATTTCTCTCTATTTCCTTCTCTTTCATTCTCTGTCTGTTCCTCTAATTTTATTCTTTCTCTTCCATCCGTTTCTTCATTTCCTCTATTTCTTTCCCTCCCTCTGTTTCCTTTAACTGTACTTCCTTCTCACTGTATCTCCCTCTTCTTGCTCTATTTATTTCTTCTCATCTCTCATTTCCCTTCTCTCGCCTCTCTTTTCTCTTCTAACTTTCTTTCCTCTAGCTTTAGGGCAGCAGTAGAAACTTCAGGCCCCCGGGAGCAAATTTAAAAATTAAAACCTTTAAACATTTTAAATAAAAAATTTACCCCCAAGAGCCAGAAAATTTCACCGCCGCACCAGACATTTTTTCTCTTTATACATAGTACATAGGCCTTAATTACCAACCCCACCCCACCAAGGAAGGAGGCCCCGCCCCAGGAAAAGAGGCCCCGCCCCAAGGATCATAGGCCCCACCCCAGGGGAGGAGCCCCGCCCCCGTGGGTGAAGCCACGCCCCAGAAGAGGCTCTGCTCTTGGGCTGTGGCCCCCAGGGGTGTGGCCTCCTTTCCTGGGGTGGGGCCTATTTCTGGTGGGCGAACCCTTCCTGGGGGAGTGCCCCTCGGTGGGCAGAATCTACACGAGGGGGCGTGGCCTACTCCCGGGTGGGCACGGCTTTTCCCAGGAAGGCGCGCCCTCTCCCCGGTGGGCTAGGCCTCCGGTGTGCGCAATTAGGGTGATGAGAGAACAGGGCAGCCCCAGGTGTGAGCACTTACAGTAAGCAGTCCCAGGTATCTCGCGAGTGACCATGACGAGGGGGCAGGTCCTGCTGGGGGCTCTTTAGGGAGAGGGTTTCACTGCTCTCGGCATGGAGCCGCCGCGGGAGAGCAGTTTATGGGGGCTTCCAGGGGTTCCTCATGGAACGGAGGTGAGAGCACCTCACAGGATCTGGGGAGCGCTGCCATGGAGCACCGCTACAGGGAGGCGCTGAGGACAAACTCTGCGCGAGAAGCAACTGCTGAACAGGTGAGCCCCGTGTGGCTTTGTAGTGGGAACTTGTCTCTTTCCCTTGTCACTTTTATCTCGTCCATGTCTCCTTGGTGCCCCCAGAAAACAATGGGGCTATGAGGACACAAGAAATTTAAATTGCAGAGAGTGACCCCTCCGCTATTGTGTGTGTTTAAACTGCGGAACTAGCCTCCACCCGTGATTTTAAGGGGACGGACAGAGACGTGTGGGTGCTAACAGTGCCGAGCCGAGCTGTGCCGAGCGGGCGTGCACGGAGCCGAGCCCCGTCTCAGCCGCCAGTTCTCTCCGGAGGGGACTGGGGCCAGCGGGCCGCTTCGACCCGGTGCCGGCCCAGTTGGGGCGGGCAGCGGCAGGCGCGGTTCTCCCGCCGAGGAGCCGCCTGAGGAGCGGTTACTTGGGGCCGCCTCCTGCTTTCGCTCTGGGCGCTGCCGCTGCCTTGGCTGGCCTGGCTTCTGGCGCTGGCGCTCAGTTTCTCCTGGCTCAGGCCATTCGCCTGGCTTGAGGCCGCTCATTACCAGCGCTGGCGCTTCGGGCCTGGCGCCGCTTCCCGCTGCCTCCGGCTTGGCGCCGCTTTCTCCTGCTTCTCCTCGGGGCCTGGGGCAGCTGGTCCTCGCCTTCTGCCTGGCGTCGCCCCCGCCTCCCGCTCTGGCGCCGGCTCCCGCTGCTCCTGGGGCTGGCGCCTGGCCTGGCATGGTCCCCGCTGGCGGTCTAGCCTCCGTACCGGCGCCGTGAACGGGGTCGCGCCAGGCGCTTAGTGCCGCTGCAGAAGCGGCCACCCCGCGACCGCGAGCGGGCGCCGGCCCCGGAGGGAGTCCCGCATGCGCGTTGGGGATGCTTGTGGCCCGTCAGATTGCCGCGTAAAAGCCATGGAAGGGAAGAAAGGGAAAAGGTGGCAGGACGGGTAGCCCGCTTTGTTTCTGTGGACTCCTGTCCTGGGACAGCTGCAAGAACACTTCGGTTTCAAAATAATGCTGCCCCAACCAGTGAACTTGAATCTTTTTAGGCACTTTTGGATCCTTCCGATCCATTACCCGCAAGCCGTGGGCTTAGAAACACTTGCCCCTTCCTGGATGGGGTTTCTACACACACAAATCTGCTTTCTTAGAGAAGCCATCAGTGCAATGAAACTTACGGAAAGTGGGTGGGCGGCACACCAGCCGCTAGTAGGTCTTGGGGCTTTTCTCTTTATTTTAACCCGTTCTTTAGAGGGGTCTTCAGCCGGAAAACGGAATGGGGTGGGAGTCGCTTTCCACTTTTTGAAGTATTGCTGTGGATTTTGGTATGTCAAGTGACACCACCAAAATAGGATTGGAAGAACTGAGCCCAGGACTCTGCACTTAATTCTTTTAATGTGTTTGTGCGGGTGCAGGAAATGCCAAGTGCCAAAGCAATTCCGTGTCTCTAACATTAAGCCGCAGCATCTTTACGCCAAGTGCCCGATGTGGGGTTTTCACGTCAGTTTTTATGGTCTAAAGGCTTTTCTTGTGCCCTAAAAGTCGCAAGGATCCTGCCAGAAACAGGCCTCACTGCGTAGCTGGGATTTTCATTTGCTCTGGATTCTTCTCCAATCCTTTTGGAGTTCTTGTGCCAGACTGGGGCTGTGACCCCGAGCCACGCAGGGTCTGGTTGCCCTGCTAAATTGGAATGAAATTGGCCAAGTCCGTCAGGAAAGCTAAAACCATCCCGGGATTCGCTTACCAAAGACGGACCGTGAAGATGTCCGTACTAGCAGTGGGTGCGAGCACCCATACTATTGGGGTTGTGTGTCCTTCCCGCTTCACCCGGGCTGGAAGGATGGGCATGGCTGGCCCGTATTTCATCATAAGAAATGATGCTACTAAATCTGTCCATAAAGTTCTGATTATTATTATTATTATTACCCATTTCTGACAAGAAAACATTATCATTTTGCCTTCCCACGTTGTTTTCAGGGTGCCGCCCCAGATGGACATCCGTCGCCCCAGACATCGATTCCCTAGGAGGAAGGAGAGGCTTTGCCACACCCGCACAGCCCAGGTGGATGTGACAGAATCGGTGTGGCCTGACAAGGCACGACTAGCTGTCTGCGTTCTGGAGCGCCTCCAAACCATTCCCCGTCAGGTTTTGAGGGGATTCTCTTGGAATTTCTTGCAACGCAGCAACTCGGGCGTCCCTTGCGCAAAGTCCAGTGGTAAAGGATTGAATAACTGACAAGCAGGGTCTGGGATGAAATGGTTGTTAAAATTGAAGCAAAGAATGCAATAAGAAAATGAGCATCCCTTAAAGTCTGAAATAGTTTGGAATAAAAATGCTGGGAAAAGGCACTTTTGTATTTGAACGTAACCGGGCAAAATCTATAGTGAGCAATCAGAGCAGAAATGTGAAAGCCGGGATCCTTTGACTCTGCAGGGAACTTCATTTTCTTCCTCCCCTTCAGGACAGGAAAAATCATTACACCACCCCATCTCGCCAAAAGCTGTGGTGTTTGAGCAGCCAAAGCCAAGAGGCTTCAGCATCAGGGGTCTGCGCCAGAGGGCCCCGGTCCCGCCCATGCTGCTGGGCATGTCAGAGGGATGCTGGGTTCCTCTTTCCTCCCACTGGGAGCAGCTTCCTAGGGAATCTGGGTGAAATGCCAGCCTCCCGGCGCTCAGGACGCAAGGACTGAGGGACTACGCTTACCTGGGGCTTTCCAGCAAGAGGAAATGGGGTGCCAGAGCCGTGTCCCATCAGGCTGCATTTCCCTGAGGACAGAGAGTCTGGGCCGAGGCTAGATCGCCACGAGCGCTCGGAAGAGCATCCAGGACCAGGGAGCTCGGAATTTCAGGCGCCGCCGGAACCATTGCCTTAGGTCTGCTCCGTCTCCGTCTCGGACCAACGGGATTTGAGCTGGAGAGAGAGGTGCTGTCAGGAACAAAAGGTGGAGTAAATCCTCTGGGGATGCAAGCAAAGGACCGAATAGTATGGAAGGAGAGTATTTATAAACTCTACAGCCATTTCCTCCCAAAACTAAGATGGAGCAGCGATGGGGGTGGTTGGGTTTGGCTGGGCCTGCTATTCTTTTGCGCAATTTTTAATTGTTGTACAATTTACCGTCCAGCATCTTCAACAAAAGCCGTCAGAAATTTAGCTTAAGGATTAGAACATGGGTCCATCCACCGCAAAAATTTTGCCAAGGCTGGAGGATTGGGGTGATGGCTGCCCCAGGAAAGGTTACTTATTAATACCGTGTCAGATTTCCCCAGTGACTCTATGGCCGCGAGTTCACGTTATTCTCACTAGATAACCGGAAATCATTTCAGCATCATTAGAAATTTTAGAAAAATCCAGCTAAAAATATCACCCCTGCCCCCTTAAGTTAACCCAGTTTTGCCCAGTTAGGAACCGCACCGAGGTGAGGCAGGGAAATGGCATCAGGAACAGCTGTAAATCCAAAGGCAGAAAGAGAAGACGTACCAGCAAAGGGAAAGGTTTCACAAAGCATATCCGTGGTCCAATTAATAATAATTTCTGATTCCCCAGTGAGAACACCAACTCACAGTCATTCAGGCCCGACAGTCCCCCGCACGCGTGAGAGCTCAGCACACATCCGCAGAGCCAAGGCCAGCATCCGGAAAGAAGAAAACAGAAGAAAAAGGTGACTTCTTTACCTTAAAGTTCTTTCAGGTTCCTAAAGCCCCAGCAACATCTGCCTCAATCTTGGTTGGGTGAATCACAGGCAGTGGGCACAGGTCGGGCCATTCATTTAGCCGGAAACCCAGGGCAATTTTAGAGGACACGAGAATTGTTTGCGAGGAAAACGCGAGGGGGCGTCAAGGGATCGAGGTGGCATTTCGAGGGGATTGCTGAGGTAATCGAAGGCAGCTCGGCAGAGGATTTCCACAGGAAACTGAGTCCCCGGGCAAGCACAAAATATCTCCTTTAAAGCTACATCAGGAATCTGGGAGGGTGAGGTGTTTTCACAGGAAAAGGGACAATGTTCTTATCCACGGCCCTGGGGCTGGCAATCGGGCTCCGCCTGCTAAAATGCCGAACAGATCAGGATTTCTCCCAGCCCAAACTCAACCACCCAGAACCCTTGGCCGCCTTTGGTTTGACAAATGCCCCCGCAAACTGGCATAAGACAATTGAGCTTGAGGTTTTTCAGAGGAAAGGGCCACCATTCTTTTCCACGGGCCTCTGCCCGAGACCGGATTTCTGCACGCTAAAATCTCGAACAAACCAGGATTTCTCCAAGACGGAAGGTGACACCACTTAGAACCCTGGCTGTTCATCGCTTCCCACGCCTCCAAACTGGATATTAGGAAACTGGAGCATGAGTTTGGTTTCAAAAGGAAAAGGGCCACACTTTGTATTTTAGGGTCCGTAGTCGGGAGATGGCTTCGCCCGCTATGATTCAGAACGGATCAGGATATTCCAGATCCAAGCCGCCACCACTCTGCATCCTTGGCCGCATTTGGAGTGGCAAACACCTCCAAAACCGGCATCAGGAATCCGGCAAGGTGAGTTTTGCTGTAGAGGAAAAGGCCCACGTTCCTGTCCAGGGCCCTGTGGCTGGACTGAGCTTCCGCCTGCTAAAATCCAAACGGTTGGGATGTCTGCCAGATCCCAGCCACCGACGCTAGATATTGACTGTGTATGGAGTGCCCAACCACCTCCCCACCGATATCAAAAAAATGGGAGAGTGAGTTTGCTCACAGGAAAAGAGCCACAGTTTGTGTTTAGAGTTCTGTGGCTGGGATCTGGCTCTGCCTCCCAAACTTTTGAACGGATCACAATATCTCTCAGATCCAAGCCGCCTACACTTAGAACCCTGGCTGCTCTTGGAGCGCCATAAGGATCTTCTAAACCCACATTACAAAACCCGAGGTGAAATGTTTGATCCATGAGAAGCATGGCACCATTAATGTCCAGAGCCCCGTGTCTGAGACTGGGCTTCCGCCTGCTAAAATCCCCAACCGTCAGGATTTCTCCTAGACGGAATCTGCCGCCATGCAGAAACATGTGTGTTCTCTCGGGCACCAAACACCCACCTAAACTGACATCATGAAAGTCGGGTGAGATTTTTGCCACCAGGAACAGAGACAATATTTTTCTCCCATGCCCAGTGAATGAAACAGGGCTCTGCCTGCTAAATTCAAACAGTTCAAAAATGTCACAGACACAATCCGGAAACATTTAGAACCTGGCCGTTCTTTGAATCCAAACACCAGCCCTAAAGCGACACTGCAAAAGTGGTGAAGCGAGCTGCATTTCACAGAGAAACAGGCCCCCATTTTGCGTCCCAGGCCCCGTGCCCGAGACTGAGCCCAGTCCGCTAAAAGCATGAACAAATCCGGATTTCGCCCAAACCCCAGCTGGCACCACTTAGAACGCTTGCCACCCTTTAGAGCAACAACGGCCTCCTCCAAAACACACATAAGGAAACGCCGGAGGGTATTTTTTGAACTGAAAAGGGCTAATGTTCTTGTCTACGGCCCCGTGCCCGAGACCGGGATTCTGCATGCCAAAATTCCGAGCGATCAGCGCTTCCCAGACGCAATCGGACACCATTTAGAACCCTGGCTGTTGTTTGAGTGCCAAAGCCCACCGTAAACTGACATTAGAAAAGTGCTGAGGTGAGCAGCATTTCAACGAGAAATAGGCCATTATTTGTGTCCAGGACCCTGGGCCAGAGACCGGGCTTCCGCCTGCCAAATTTCGAACCCATCAGCATTCTCCCGGACACAAACCGGGCACCATTTTAGAACCCTGGCTGTTCATTCAGAGCCAAAGCCCCCAAATAGGCACCAAAAAGGGGCGAAGTGAACTTTATTTCACAGAGAAATAGGTCCCCGTTTGCGTCCAGCGCCCCGTGCTTGAGACTGGCCTCTGCCCGCTAAAACTCCAAACCGTTCAGGAAGTCCGCAGACACAAACTGGCACCATTAGAACCCTGGCCGTTCACTGAATGACACCACCCAGTCTAAACTGACCTTATGAATGTGGGGTGGGATTTTGTTTCACAGGTTAAAGAGCCACTATTCATGTCCAGTGCCCTGGGACAGAGAATAAGTCCGCCTGCTAAAATGAGAAACAGATGAATATTTCTCCCAGACGCAAGGCGACATCATTTAGATCCATGTCCGCCCGCAGAGTGACAAAGGCCCTCCAAACCGGCATCAAGAAACTGGGAGGGTGAGTATTTTTCAAAGAGAAAGAGTCCCCGTTTGTGATTAGGGCACCGTGCCCGAGACTGGGCTTCTGCATGCTGAAATTCTGAATGGATCAGCATTTCTCCCAGACAAAAACTGGCACCACTTAGAACCCTGGCTGTTTATTCATTGCCAAAGTCTCCTCTAAATCGGCATTAAAAAAGTGGTGAAGTGAGCTATATTCCACTGAGAAATAGGCCATTATTTGTGTCCCCGGCCCCGTGCCCGAGACAGGGCATCCGCCCGCTAAAATTCCTAACAGTTCAGGGATGTCCCACAGACACAATCCGGGCAACACCTAGAACCCTGGCCGTTCTTTGAATCCAAACACCCACCTAAACTGACATTCCAAAAGTGGTGAAGTGAGCTGCATTTCACAGAAAAATAGGCCCCGTTTGCACCCACTACCCAATGAATGAAATGAGGCTTCCGCCCGCTAAAACCCAAACCGTTTGGAAACTCGCAGACACAAACGGGCACCATTAGAACTGATTAGGACTCAGAAGAATGTGAAGACCGAGAGAAGATTCTCAGGGCACTCAGTCTCAGCGGTTCTTGGAATAAATGCTTCCCTAGCAACTTTTCCAGCCCTGTCAGCTCACTCATGACTCTCTTAGGTCATCTCATTTTGCATTCCCTTTGTCTCGTCAGTTTTTTTCCGACCGAAGGTTCTTTAGCCCCCTAGCCGTCATGCCCCCATTTGTCATGTCCCGTGTCACGGGTGCCCGCACACATTTTGTCCGGAGCCGCTCTACCCCGCCGAATAGTCCCGTGAGGCTGCTAAAGGACCGGTCCCAGTGACTTGCAATTTGTAATGTGGGTGTACTTGGACTCTAGAAGATATAAGCAGGTTGAGCCAAGATGTCTGCAGGTGTTAGTTACCCCGCAGGGCTTTTGACTTCTGTCCCACCTTCCCTTCAGATGCAAATGGATCCAATCTGAAGCAAATGGCCCATCCCGGCCGAAGGAGCCCGCCCGAGGAGGTCAGTCACAGTTTGCCCTTGCAGGGAAGAGCAAATGATGAGTGTGTTACAGTACTTTCTTTGTCTTTCTTCCAGGAATCGGAGCCGGATATCCGCAGCCTAGCTGAAGTGGGCAAGGTGAGCAGGGACCTGTGTACATAACCAGCCGTTTTTGCTGAGGTCTCAATTTCTGGTGCAACTCTGAGCATCCACTGCTCTTTGTGTGTTTTAGGATGTGCCCTTGTATTAAGGGGGGGACTCCCCACCGACCCGCCAAGAGACCCGTGCCCTCCTGCCCCCCTGCTCCACGCCGCCCCCCGCCACAGACTCCCCGCGACAAAACCCACATCCCCACAACAACGGTGCTAGGGCTTAAGGGTGCTACGGCTTAAGGGTGCTAGGGTTTCACGAGGTCGAGTTAGGGTGAGGGTGAAGGGTGAGAGTTAAGGGTGAGGGGTTAGGGCAAGGGCTAGGCTAGGGCGTTAGGCTAGGGCGTCGGGTTTGGGCTTGGGGTGTCGGGTTAGGCGTCGAGTTAGGGCTAGAGGGCGTCGGGTTAGGTGTGGGTTAGGCTAGGGCTAGGCTAGGTGAAGGGTTAGGGTTAGGCTGAGGCTGGGGCTAGGAGTTAGGCTAAACATTAGGATAGGCTAGGGCAGGGCTAGGGCTGGGGCTAAGGGCTGGGGGCTAGGGCTAGGGCTGGGCTGGGGCTAGGCTAGGCTACGCTAAGGGCTAAGCGTGAAGGTGAGGGCTAGGTCAAAAGCCAGGGCTTAGGGTCCGGGCCTAGGTCCAGGGGCCAGGGCTAGGCTAGGGCCAGGCGGTCAGGCCAGGCTGGGCCAGGGTTAGGCAATAGGGCCAGGCCAGGGCTGGGGTCAGGCTAGGCCAGGGCCAGGCTAGGCTCAGGTCACAGGCCAGGCTAGGCCAGGCTAGGCCAGAGGCAAGGCTAGGCCTAGGCCAGGCCAGGCTAGGCCAGGCCAGGCCAGGCCAGGCCAGGGCCAGGGCCAGGGCCAGGCCAGGGCCAGGCCAGGCCAGGCAGGCCAGGCCACGGCCAGGCCAGGGCCAGGCCAGGCCAGGCCAGGCTAGGCCAGGCCAGGCCAGGCCAGGGCCAGGCCAGGCTAGGCCAGGCTGTGCCAGGCCAGGCCAGGCTGAACAGGTCAGGCCAGGCCAGGCCAGGGCCAGGTTAGGCCAGTCAGGCTAGGGCCAGGTCAGGCCAGGCCAGGCCAGGGCCAGGCCAGGGCCAGGCTAGGGCCAGGCTAGGGCCAGGCCAGGCCAGGCCAGGGGCTAGGCCAGGCCAGGCCAGGCCAGGTTAGGGGCTAGGCTAGGGCTAGGCTAGGGCTAGGGCTAGGCTAGGGCCAGGCCAGGCTGAGGCTAGGCTAGGCCAGGGCCAGGGCCAGGGCCAGGCTAGGCCAGGCCAGGCCTAGGCCAGGCTACTAGGGCCAGGCCAGGGCCAGGCCAGGCCAGGCCAGGCCAGGCCAGGCCAGGCCAGGCTCAGGCCAGGCCAGGGCCAGGCCAGGCCAGGCCAGGGCCAGGCGCTAGGCCAGGCCAGGGCCAGGCCAGGCCAGGGCCAGGCCAGGCCAGGCTAGGGCTAGGCTAGGCCAGGGCCAGGCCAGGCCAGGCTAGGGCCAGGCCAGGCCAGGCCAGGCCAGGCCAGGCCAGGGCCAGGCCAGGGCCAGGCCAGGCCAGGCCAGGCCAGGCCAGGCCAGGCCAGGCCAGGCCAGGCCAGGCCAGGCCAGGGCCAGGCTAGGCCAGGCCAGGCCAGGCCAGGGCCAGGCCAGGCCAGGCCAGGCCAGGCCAGGGCCAGGCCAGGCCAGGCCAGGCCAGGCCAGGCCAGGGCCAGGCCAGGCCAGGCCAGGCCAGGCCAGGCCAGGCCAGGCCAGGCCAGGCCAGGGCCAGGCCAGGCCAGGCCAGGCCAGGCCAGGCCAGGCCAGGCCAGGCCAGGCCAGGCCAGGCCAGGCCAGGCCAGGCCAGCCAGGCCAGGCTAGGGCCAGGCCAGGGCTAGGGCCAGGGCCAGGCCAGGCCAGGCCAGGCCAGGCCAGGGCTAAGAGCCAGGTCAGGTTAGGCTAGGCCAGGCTTAGGGCTAGGGCTAGGCCAGGCTAGGGCCAGGCTAGGCCAGGCCAGGCGGCTAGGCCAGGCTAGGCCAGGCTAGGGCCAGGCCAGGCCAGGCCAGGCCAGGGCCAGGCCAGGCCAGGCCAGGCCAGGCCAGGGCCAGGCCAGGCCAGGCCAGGCTAGGCCTAGGCCAGGCCAGGCTACAGGCCAGGCCAGGCCAGGCCAGGCCAGGGCCAGGCCAGGGCCAGGCCAGGCCAGGCCAGGCCAGGCCAGGCCAGGCCAGGCCAGGCCAGGCCAGGCCAGGCCAGGCCAGGGCCAGGCCAGGCCAGGGTCAGGCTAGGCAGGCTAGGCTAGGCCAGGCTAGGTTAGGCCAGGTTAGGGCTAGGGTTAGGCTAGCTAGGGCTAGGGCTAGGCCAGGTTAGGCTAGGCCAGGCTAGGCTAGGCGGCCAGGCCAGCTAGGTGAGGCTTCAGGCTAGGGCCAGGCCAGGCCAGGGCCAGGCTCAGGCCAGCCAGGCCAGGCTCAGGCCAGGCCAGGCCAGGCTAGGGCTAGGTCAGGCCAGGCCAGGCCAGGCTAGGCCAGGCCAGGCTAGGCTAGGCTAGGCCAGGGCCAGGCTAGGCTAGCCAGGGCCAGGGCCAGGCCAGGCCAGGCCAGGCTAGGCCAGGCCAGGCCAGGCCAGGCCAGGCCAGGGCCAGGCCAGGCCAGGCCAGGCCAGGCCAGGCCAGGGCCAGGCCAGGCCAGGCCAGGCTAGGCCAGGGCTAGGTTAGGGCCAGGCTAGGCCAGGTTAGGCTAGGCTAGGGTTGAAGGCTAGGGTTAGGTTAGGGGTTAGGCTAGGCTAGGTTAGGCTAGGCTAGGGTTAAGGGCCAGGCTAGGTTAGGCTAGGCTTAGGCTAGGCCAGGCCAGGGCCAGGCCAGGCCAGGCCAGGGCCAGGCCAGGCCAGGCTAGGGCCAGGCCAGGCCAGGCTAGCAGGCCAGGCTAGGCCAGGCCAGGCTAGGCCAGGGCCAGGCTAGGCTAGGCCAGGCCAGGCCAGGGCCTAGGGCCAGGCCAGGCCAGGGCCAGGCCAGGCCAGGGCCAGGCCAGGGCCAGGCCAGGCCAGGCCAGGCCAGGCCAGGCCAGGCCAGGCCAGGCCGAGGCCAGGGCCAGGCCAGGCCAGGCCAGAGGGCCAGGTTAGTGGTCAGGCTAGGGCTGCAGGCCAGGCCAGGCCAGGTCTAGGCCTGAGAGTTAGGTTAGGCCAGGCTAGGCTAGGCCAGGCTAGGCCAGGGCTAGGCTAGGTTAGGCTTAGGTTAGGCTAGGCCAGGCCAGGCCAGGCTAGGTCAGGCCAGGTTAGGCTAGGTTAGGCCAGGTTAGGCTAGGCTTAGGCCAGGCTAGGCTAGGCTAGGCCAGGCTAGGCTAGGCCAGGCTAGGGCCAGGCCAGGCCAGGCCAGGCTAGGCCAGGGCCAGGCCAGGCCAGGCCAGGCCAGGCCAGGCCAGGCCAGGCCAGGCCAGGCCAGGCCAGGCCAGGCCAGGCCAGGCCAGGCCAGGCCAGGCCAGGCCAGGCCAGGCCAGGCCAGGCCAGGCCAGGCCAGGCCAGGCTAGGCCAGGGCCAGGCCAGGCCAGGCCAGGCCAGGCTAGGCCAGGTTCAGGCCAGGCCAGGCCAGGCTAGGCCAGGCGCTAGGCCAGGCCAGGCCAGGCTAGGCCAGGCCAGGCCTAGGCCAGGCGTTCAGGCCAGGCCAGGCCAGGCCAGGGCCAGGCCAGGCCAGGCCAGGCCAGGCCAGGCTAGGCCAGGCTAGGCCAGGCTAGGCCAGGCTAGGCTAGGCCAGGCTAGGCCAGGGCCAGGCCAGGCCAGGCCAGGCCAGCGGCCAGGCCAGGCCAGGCCAGGCTAGGCCAGGCCAGGCCAAGGCCAGGCCAGGCCAGGCCAGGCCAGGCCAGGCCAGGCCAGGCCAGGCCAGGGCCAGGCCAGGCCAGGCCAGGCCAGGCCAGGCCAGGCCAGGGCCAGGCCAGGCCAGGCCAGGCCAGGCCAGGCCAGGCCAGGCCAGGCCAGGCCTAGGCCAGGCCAGGGCTAGGCCAGGGGCTAGGGCCAGGCCAGGTCAGGTAGGCTCAGGCCAGGCTAGGCCAGGCCAGGCCAGGGCCAGGCCAGGCCAGGGCCAGGCCAGGCCAGGCCAGGCCAGGCTAGGCCAGGCCAGGCCAGGCTAGGGCTAGGCCAGGCCAGGCCAGGCCAGGCCAGGGCCAGGCTAGGCCAGGCCAGGCCAGGCTAGGCCAGGCCAGGCCAGGCCAGGCCAGGCCAGGCCAGGCCAGGCCAGGCCAGGCCAGGCCAGGCCAGGCCAGGCCAGGGCCAGGCCAGGCCAGGCCAGGGCCAGGCCAGGCCAGGCCAGGCCAGGGGCCAGGCCAGGCCAGGCCAGGCTAGGCCAGGGCCAGGCTAGGCCAGGTCAGGCCAGGCCAGGCTAGGCCAGGCTAGGCTAGGCTAGGCTAAGGTTAGGTTAGGCTAGGCTAGGGCTAGGCTAGGCTAGGCTAGGCTAGCTAGGCTAGGCTAGGTTAGGCTAGGGCTAGGCTAGGCTAGAGCCAGGCTAGGGCTAGGGCTAGGCCAGGCCAGGCCAGGCCAGGCTAGGCCAGGGCACAGGCTAGGCCAGGCCAGGCCTAGGCTAGGGCCAGGCCAGGCTAGGCCAGGCCAGAAGCAAGCTAGGCTAGGCCAGGCTAGGCTAGGTTAGGCTAGGCCAGAGGCCAGGCCAGGGGCTAGGTCAGGCCAGGCCAGGCCAGGCCAGGCCAGGGCCAGGCCAGGCCAGGGCCAGGCTAGGCCAGGCCAGGCCAGGCCAGGCCAAGGCCAGGGCCAGGCTAGGCCAGGCTAGGCTAGGCCAGGCCAGGGCTAGGCCAGGCTAGGCCAGGCTAGGCCAGGCCAGGCTAGGGCTAGGCTAGGCCAGGCTAGGCCAGGCTAGGGCCAGGCCAGGCTAGGCCAGGCCAGGCTAGGCCAGGCCAGGGCCAGGCCAGGGCCAGGCCAGGCTAGGCCAGGCCAGCAGGCCAGGCCAGGCCAGGCCAGGCCAGGCTAGGCTAGGCCAGGCTAGGCTAGGCCAGGCTAGGCCGAGGCCAGGCCAGGCTAGGCCAGGCCAGGCCAGGCTCAGGCTAGGCCAGGCTAGGCCAGGCCAGGCCAGGCTGCAGGCCAGGCCAGGCCAGGCCAGGCCAGGTCAGGCCAGGCCAGGCCAGGCTAGGCTAGGGTTAGTGGCCAGGCCAGGCCAGGCTAGGCCAGGGTCATGGCCAGGCTAGGTTAGGCCAGGCCAGGCCAGGCCAGGCTAGGCCAGGCTAGGCTAGGCTAGGCTAGGCCAGGCTAGGGCTAGGCTAGGCCAGGCCAGGCTAGGCCAGGCCAGGCCAGGCTAGGCCAGGCCAGGCCAGAGGCCAGGCCAGGCCAGGCCAGGCCAGGCCAGGGCCAGGCCAGGCCAGGCCAGGCCAGGGCCAGGCTAGGCCAGGCCAGGCCAGGCCAGGCCAGGCCAGGCCAGGCCAGGCCAGGCCAGGCCAGGGCCAGGCCAGGCCAGGCCAGGCCAGGCCAGGGCTAAGGCCAGGCTAGGGCTAGGCCAGGCTAGGCCAGGCCTAGGCTAGGCCAGGGCTAGGCTAGGCTAGGCTAGGGCTATGGCCAGGGCCAGGCTAGGGCTAGGCTAGGCTAGGGCTCAGGCCAGGGCCAGAGGCTAGGCTAGGGCCAGGCCAGGCCAGGCCAGGCCAGGCTAGGCCAGGCTAGGCTAGGCCAGGCCAGGCCAGGCCAGGGCCAGGCCAGGCCAGGCCAGGCCAGGGCCAGGCTAGGGCCAGGCCAGGCCAGGCCAGGCCAGGCCAGGCCAGGCCAGGCCAGGCCAGGCCAGGCCAGGCCAGGCCAGGCCAGGCCAGGCCAGGCCAGGCCAGGCCAGGCCAGGCCAGGCCAGGCCAGGCCAGGCCAGGGCCAGGCCAGGCCAGGCCAGGCCAGGCCAGGGCCAGGCTAGGCCAGGCCAGGCCAGGCTAGGCTCAGGCCAGGCCAGGCCAGGCCAGGCCAGGCCAGGCTCAGGCCAGGCCAGGCCAGGGCCAGGCCAGGCCAGGCCAGGCCAGGCCAGGCCAGGCCAGGCCAGGCCAGGCCAGGCCAGGCCAGGCCAGGCCAGGCCAGGCCAGGCCAGGCCAGGCCAGGCCAGGCCAGGCCAGGCCAGGCCAGGCCAGGCCAGGCCAGGCCAGGCCAGGCCAGGTCAGGCCAGGCCAGGCCAGGCCAGGCCAGGCCAGGCCAGGCCAGGCCAGGCCAGGCTAGGCCAGGGGCTAGGCTGTAGGCCAGGCCAGGCCAGGCTAGGCTCAGGCTAGGCCAGGCTAGGCCAGGCCAGGCCAGGGCCAGGCTAGGCCAGGCCAGGCCAGGCTAGGCCAGGCCAGGCCAGGCCAGGCCAGGCCAGGGCCAGGCTAGGCCAGGCCAGGCTAGGCCAGGCCAGGCCAGGGCCAGGCTAGGCCAGGCCAGGCCAGGCCAGGCCAGGCCAGGCCAGGCCAGGCCAGGCTAGGCCAGGCCAGGCCAGGCCAGGCTAGGCCAGGCCAGGGCTAGGCCAGGCCAGGCCAGGCCAGGCCAGGCCAGGCCAGGCCAGGCCAGGCCAGGCCAGGCCAGGCCAGGCCAGGGCCAGGCCAGGCCAGGCCAGGCCAGGCCAGGCCAGGCCAGGCCAGGCCAGGCCAGGCCAGGCCAGGCCAGGGCCAGGCCAGGCCAGGCCAGGCCAGGCCAGGCCAGGCCAGGCCAGGCCAGGCCAGGCCAGGCCAGGCCAGGCCAGGCCAGGCCAGGCCAGGCCAGGCCAGGCCAGGCCAGGCCAGGCCAGGCCAGGCCAGGCCAGGCCAGGCCAGGCCAGGCCAGGCCAGGCCAGGCCAGGCCAGGCCAGGCCAGGCCAGGCCAGGCCAGGCCAGGCCAGGCCAGGCCAGGCCAGGCCAGGCCAGGCCAGGCCAGGCCAGGCCAGGCCAGGCCAGGCCAGGCCAGGCCAGGCCAGGCCAGGCCAAGGCCAGGCCAGGCCAGGCCAGGCCAGGCCAGGCCAGGCCAGGCCAGGCCAGGCCAGGCCAGGCCAGGCCAGGCCAGGCCAGGCCAGGCCAGGCCAGGCCAGGCCAGGCCAGGCCAGGCCAGGCCAGGCCAGGCCAGGCCAGGCCAGGCCAGGCCAGGCCAGGCTCAGGCCCAGGCCAGGCCAGGCCAGGCCAGGCCAGGCCAGGCCAGGCCAGGCCAGGCCAGGCCAGGCCAGGCCAGGCCAGGCCAGGCCAGGCCAGGCCAGGCCAGGCCAGGCCAGGCCAGGCCAGGCCAGGCCAGGCCAGGCCAGGCCAGGCCAGGCCAGGCCAGGCCAGGCCAGGCCAGGCCAGGCCAGGCCAGGCCAGGCCAGGCCAGGCCAGGCCAGGCCAGGCCAGGCCAGGCCAGGCCAGGGCCAGGCCAGGCCAGGCCAGGCCAGGCCAGGCCAGGCCAGGCCAGGGCCAGGCCAGGCCAGGGCCAGGCCAGGCCAGGCCAGGCCAGGCCAGGCCAGGCCAGGCCAGGCCAGGCCAGGCCAGGCCAGGCCAGGCCAGGCCAGGCCAGGCCAGGCCAGGCCAGGCCAGGCCAGGCCAGGCCAGGCCAGGCCAGGCCAGGCCAGGCCAGGCCAGGCCAGGCCAGGGCCAGGCCAGGCCAGGCCAGGCCAGTGCCAGGCCAGGCCAGGCCAGGCACAGGCCAGGCCAGGCCAGGCCAGCGGTCAGGCCAGGCCAGGCCAGGCCAGGCCAGGCCAGGCCAGTGCCAGGCCAGGCCAGGCCAGGCCAGGCCAGGCCAGGCCAGGCCAGGCCAGGCCAGGCCAGGCCAGGCCAGGCCAGGCCAGGCCAGGCCAGGCCAGGCCAGGCCAGGCCAGGCCAGGCCAGGCCAGGCCAGGCCAGGCCAGGCCAGGCCAGGCCAGGGCCAGGCCAGGCCAGGCCAGGCCAGGCCAGGCCAGGCCAGGCCAGGCCAGGCCAGGCCAGGCCAGGCCAGGCCAGGCCAGGCCAGGCCAGGCCAGGCCAGGCCAGGCCAGGCCAGGCCAGGCCAGGCTAGGCCAGGCCAGGCCAGGCCAGGCCAGGCCAGGCCAGGCCAGGCCAGGCCAGGCCAGGCCAGGGCCAGGCCAGGCCAGGCCAGGCCAGGCCAGGCCAGGCCAGGCCAGGCCAGGCCAGGCCAGGCCAGGCCAGGCCAGGCCAGGCCAGGCCAGGTGCCAGGCCAGGCCAGGCCAGGCCAGGCCAGGCCAGGCCAGGCCAGGCCAGGCCAGGCCAGGCCAGGCCAGGCCAGGCCAGGCCAGGCCAGGCCAGGCCAGGCCAGGCCAGGCCAGGCCAGGCCAGGCCAGGCCAGGCCAGGGCCAGGCCAGGCCAGGCCAGGCCAGGCCAGGCCAGGCCAGTGCCAGGCCAGGCCAGGCCAGGCCAGGCCAGGCCAGGCCAGGCCAGGCCAGGCCAGGCCAGGCCAGGCCAGGCCAGGCCAGGCCAGGCCAGGCCAGGCCAGGCCAGGCCAGGCCAGGCCAGGGCCAGGCCAGGCCAGGCCAGGCCAGGCCAGGCCAGGCCAGGGCCAGGCCAGGCCAGGCCAGGCCAGGCCAGGCCAGGCCGAGGCCAGGGCCAGGCCAGGCCAGGCCAGGCCAGGCCAGGCCAGGCCAGGCCAGGCCAGGCCAGGCCAGGGCCAGGCCAGGCCAGGCCAGGCCAGGCCAGGCCAGGCCAGGCCAGGCCAGGCCAGGCCAGGCCAGGCCAGGCCAAGGCCAGGCCAGGCCAGGCCAGGCCAGGCCAGGCCAGGCCAGGCCAGGCCAGGCCAGGCCAGGCCAGGCCAGGCCAGGCCAGGCCAGGGCCAGGCCAGGCCAGGCCAGGCCAGGCCAGGCACTAGGCCAGGCCAGGCCAGGCCAGGCCAGGCCAGGCCAGGCCAGGCCAGGCCAGGCCATAGGCCAGGCCAGGCCAGGCCAGGCCAGGCCAGGCCAGGCCAGGCCAGGCCAGGCCAGGCCAGGCCAGGCCAGGCTAGGCCAGGCCAGGCCAGGCCAGGCCAGGCCAGGCCAGGCCAGGGCCAGGCCAGGCCAGGCCAGGCCAGGCCAGGCCAGGCCAGGCCAGGCCAGGCCAGGCCAGGCCAGGCCAGGCCAGGCCAGGCCAGGCCAGGCCAGGCCAGGCCAGGCCAGGCCAGGCCAGGCCAGGCCAGGCCAGGCCAGGCCAGGCCAGGCCAGGCCAGGCCAGGCCAGGCCAGGCCAGGCCAGGCCAGGCCAGGCCAGGCCAGGCCAGGCCAGGCCAGGCCAGGCCAGGCCAGGCCAGGCCAGGCCAGGCCAGGCCAGGCCAGGCCAGGCCAGGCCAGGCCAGGCCAGGCCAGGCCAGGCCAGGCCAGGCCAGGCCAGGCCAGGCCAGGCCAGGCCAGGCCAGGCCAGGCCAGGCCAGGCCAGGCCAGGCCAGGCCAGGCCAGGGCCAGGCCAGGCCAGGCCAGGCCAGGCCAGGCCAGGCCAGGCCAGGCCAGGCCAGGCCAGGCCAGGCCAGGCCAGGCCAGGCCAGGCCAGGCCTAGGCCAGGCCAGGCCAGGCCAGGCCAGGCCAGGCCAGGCCAGGGCCAGGCCAGGCCAGGCCAGGCCAGGCCAGGCCAGGCCAGGCCAGGCCAGGCCAGGCCAGGCCAGGCCAGGCCAGGCCAGGCCAGGCCAGGCCAGGCCAGGCCAGGCCAGGCCAGGCCAGGCCAGGCCAGGCCAGGCCAGGCCAGGCCAGGGCCAGGCCAGGCCAGGCCAGGCCAGGCCAGGGCCAGGCCAGGCCAGGCCAGGCCAGGCCAGGCCAGGCCAGGCCAGGCCAGGCCAGGCCAGGCCAGGCCAGGCCAGGCCAGGCCAGGGCCAGGCCAGGCCAGGCCAGGCCAGGCCAGGCCAGGCCAGGCCAGGCCAGGCCAGGCCAGGCCAGGCCAGGCCAGGCCAGGCCAGGCCAGGCCAGGCCAGGCCAGGCCAGGCCAGGCCAGGCCAGGCCAGGCCAGGCCAGGCCAGGGGCCAGGCTCAGGCCAGGCCAGGCCAGGCCAGGCCAGGCCAGGCCAGGCCAGGCCAGGCCAGGCCAGGCCAGGCCAGGCCAGGCCAGGCCAGGCCAGGGCCAGGCCAGGCCAGGCCAGGCCAGGCCAGGCCAGGGCCAGGCCAGGCCAGGCCAGGCCAGGCCAGGCCAGGCCAGGCCAGGCCAGGCCAGGCCAGGCCAGGCCAGGCCAGGCCAGGCCAGGCCAGGCCAGGCCAGGCCAGGCCAGGCCAGGCCAGGCCAGGCCAGGCCAGGCCAGGCCAGGCCAGGCCAGGCCAGGCCAGGCCAGGCCAGGCCAGGCCAGGCCAGGCCAGGCCAGGCCAGGCCAGGCCAGGCCAGGCCAGGCCAGGCCAGGCCAGGCCAGGCCAGGCCAGGCCAGGCCAGGCCAGGCCAGGCCAGGCCAGGCCAGGCCAGGCCAGGCCAGGCCAGGCCAGGCCAGGCCAGGCCAGGCCAGGCCAGGCCAGGCCAGGCCAGGCCAGGCCAGGCCAGGCCAGGCCAGGCCAGGCCAGGCCAGGCCAGGCCAGGCCAGGCCAGGCCAGGCCAGGCCAGGCCAGGCCAGGCCAGGCCAGGCCAGGCCAGGCCAGGCCAGGCCAGGCCAGGCCAGGCCAGGCCAGGCCAGGCCAGGCCAGGCCAGGCCAGGCCAGGCTCAGGCCAGGCCAGGCCAGGCCAGGCCAGGCCAGGCCAGGCCAGGCCAGGCCAGGCCAGGCCAGGCCAGGCCAGGCCAGGCCAGGCCAGGCCAGGCCAGGCCAGGCCAGGCCAGGCCAGGCCAGGCCAGGCCAGGCCAGGCCAGGCCAGGCCAGGCCAGGCCAGGCCAGGCCAGGCCAGGCCAGGCCAGGCCAGGCCAGGCCAGGCCAGGCCAGGCCAGGCCAGGCCAGGCCGAAGGCCAGGCCAGGCCAGGCCAGGCCAGGCCAGGCCAGGCCAGGCCAGGCCAGGCCAGGCCAGGCCAGGCCAGGCCAGGCCAGGCCAGGCCAGGCCAGGCCAGGCCAGGCCAGGCCAGGCCAGGCCAGGCCAGGCCAGGCCAGGCCAGGCCAGGCCAGGCCAGGCCAGGCCAGGCCAGGCCAGGCCAGGCCAGGCCAGGCCAGGCCAGGCCAGGCCAGGCCAGGCCAGGCCAGGCCAGGCCAGGCCAGGCCAGGCCAGGCCAGGCCAGGCCAGGCCAGGCCAGGCCAGGCCAGGCCAGGCCAGGCCAGGCCAGGCCAGGCCAGGCCAGGCCAGGCCAGGCCAGGCCAGGCCAGGCCAGGCCAGGCCAGGCCAGGCCAGGCCAGGCCAGGCCAGGCCAGGCCAGGCCAGGCCAGGCCAGGCCAGGCCAGGCCAGGCCAGGCCAGGCCAGGCCAGGCCAGGCCAGGCCAGGCCAGGCCAGGCCAGGCCAGGCCAGGCCAGGCCAGGCCAGGCCAGGCCAGGCCAGGCCAGGCCAGGCCAGGCCAGGCCAGGCCAGGCCAGGCCAGGCCAGGCCAGGCCAGGCCAGGCCAGGCCAGGCCAGGCCAGGGCCAGGCCAGGCCAGGCCAGGCCAGGCCAGGCCAGGCCAGGCCAGGCCAGGCCAGGCCAGGCCAGGCCAGGCCAGGCCAGGCCAGGCCAGGCCAGGCCAGGCCAGGCCAGGCCAGGCCAGGCCAGGCCAGGCCAGGCCAGGCCAGGCCAGGCCAGGGCCAGGCCAGGCCAGGCCAGGCCAGGCCAGGCCAGGCCAGGCCAGGCCAGGCCAGGCCAGGCCAGGCCAGGCCAGGCCAGGCCAGGCCAGGCCAGGCCAGGCCAGGCCAGGCCAGGCCAGGCCAGGCCAGGCCAGGCCAGGCCAGGCCAGGCCAGGCCAGGCCAGGCCAGGCCAGGCCAGGCCAGGCCAGGCCAGGCCAGGCCAGGGCCAGGCCAGGCCAGGCCAGGCCAGGCCAGGCCAGGCCAGGCCAGGCCAGGCCAGGCCAGGCCAGGCCAGGCCAGGCCAGGCCAGGCCAGGGCCAGGCCAGGCCAGGCCAGGCCAGGCCAGGCCAGGCCAGGCCAGGCCAGGCCAGGCCAGGCCAGGCCAGGCCAGGCCAGGCCAGGCCAGGCCAGGCCAGGCCAGGCCAGGCCAGGCCAGGCCAGGCCAGGCCAGGCCAGGCCAGGCCAGGCCAGGCCAGGCCAGGCCAGGCCAGGCCAGGCCAGGCCAGGCCAGGCCAGGCCAGGCCAGGCCAGGCCAGGCCAGGCCAGGCCAGGCCAGGCCAGGCCAGGCCAGGCCAGGCCAGGCCAGGCCAGGCCAGGCCAGGCCAGGCCAGGCCAGGCCAGGCCAGGCCAGGCCAGGCCAGGCCAGGCCAGGCCAGGCCAGGCCAGGCCAGGCCAGGCCAGGCCAGGCCAGGCCAGGCCAGGCCAGGCCAGGCCAGGCCAGGCCAGGCCAGGCCAGGCCAGGCCAGGCCAGGCCAGGCCAGGCCAGGCCAGGCCAGGCCAGGCCAGGCCAGGCCAGGCCAGGCCAGGCCAGGCCAGGCCAGGCCAGGCCAGGCCAGGCCAGGCCAGGCCAGGCCAGGCCAGGCCAGGCCAGGCCAGGCCAGGCCAGGCCAGGCCAGGCCAGGCCAGGCCAGGCCAGGCCAGGCCAGGCCAGGCCAGGCCAGGCCAGGCCAGGCCAGGCCAGGCCAGGCCAGGCCAGGCCAGGCCAGGCCAGGCCAGGCCAGGGCCAGGCCAGTGCCAGGCCAGGCCAGGCCAGGCCAGGCCAGGCCAGGCCAGGCCAGGCCAGGCCAGGCCAGGCCAGGCCAGGCCAGGCCAGGCCAGGCCAGGCCAGGCCAGGCCAGGCCAGGCCAGGCCAGGCCAGGCCAGGCCAGGCCAGGCCAGGCCAGGCCAGGCCAGGCCAGGCCAGGCCAGGCCAGGCCAGGCCAGGCCAGGCCAGGCCAGGCCAGGCCAGGGCCAGGCCAGGCCAGGTCAGGCCAGGCCAGGCCAGGCCAGGCCAGGCCAGGCCAGGCCAGGCCAGGCCAGGCCAGGCCAGGCCAGGCCAGGCCAGGCCAGGCCAGGCCAGGCCAGGGCCAGGCCAGGCCAGGCCAGGGCCAGGCCAGGCCAGGCCAGGCCAGGCCAGGCCAGGCCAGGCCAGGCCAGGCCAGGCCAGGCCAGGCCTAGGCCAGGCCAGGCCAGGCCAGGCCAGGCCAGGCCAGGCCAGGCCAGGCCAGGCCAGGCCAGGCCAGGCCAGGCCAGGCCAGGCCAGGCCAGGCCAGGCCAGGCCAGGCCAGGCCAGGCCAGGCCAGGCCAGGCCAGGCCAGGCCAGGCCAGGCCAGGCCAGGCCAGGCCAGGCCAGGCCAGCCAGGCCAGGCCAGGCCAGGCCAGGCCAGGCCAGGCCAGGCCAGGCCAGGCCAGGCCAGGCCAGGCCAGGCCAGGCCAGGCCAGGCCAGGCCAGGCCAGGCCAGGCCAGGCCAGGCCAGGCCAGGGCCAGGCCAGGCCAGGCCAGGCCAGGCCAGGCCAGGCCAGGCCAGGCCAGGCCAGGCCAGGCCAGGCCAGGCCAGGCCAGGCCAGGCCAGGCCAGGCCAGGCCAGGCCAGGCCAGGCCAGGCCAGGCCAGGCTCAGGCCAGGCCAGGCCAGGCCAGGCCAGGCCAGGCCTAGGCCAGGCCAGGCCAGGCCAGGCCAGGCCAGGCCAGGCCAGGCCAGGCCAGGCCAGGCCAGGCCAGGCCAGGCCAGGCCAGGCCAGGCCAGGCCAGGCCAGGCCAGGCCAGGCCAGGCCAGGCCAGGCCAGGCCAGGCTCAGGCCAGGCCAGGCCAGGCCAGGTGCCAGGCCAGGCCAGGTCAGGCCAGGCCAGGCCAAAGGCCAGGCCAGGCCAGGCCAGGCCAGGCCAGGCCAGGCCAGGCCAGGCCAGGCCAGGCCAGGCCAGGGCCAGGCCAGGCCAGGCCAGGCCAGGCCAGGCCAAACAGGCCAGGGCCAGGCCAGGCCTAGGCCAGGCCAGGCCAGGCCAGGCCATGGCCAGGCCAGGCCAGGCCAGGCCAGGCCAGGCCAGGCCAGGCCAGGCCTAGGGCCAGGCCAGGCCAGGCCAGGCCAGGCCAGGCCAGGGCCAGGTCAGGGCCAGGCCAGGCCGTTAGGCCAGGCCGGCCAGGCCAGGGCCAGTGCCAGGCCAGGCCAGGCCAGTGCCAGAGCCAGGCCAGGGCCAGGCCAAGGACCAGGCTCAGGCCAGGCCAGGCCAGGCCAGGCCAGGCCAGAGCCAGGCCAGGCCAGGCCAGGCCTGGGGCCAGGGCCAGGCCAGGCCAGGCCAGGCCAGGCCAGGCCAGGCCAGGCCAGGCCAGGCCAGGCCAGGCCAGGCCAGGCCAGGCTAGGCCAGGCCAGGCCAGGCCAGGCCAGGCCAGGCCAGGCCAGGGCCAGGCCAGGCCAGGCCAGGCCAGGCCAGGCCAGGCCAGGGCCGAGGCCAGGCCAGGCCAGGCCAGGCCAGGCCAGGGCTTCAGGCCAGGCCAGTCAGGCCAGGGCCAGGCCAGGCCAGGCCAGGCCAGGCCAGGCCAGGGCCAGGCTGAGGGCCAGGCCAGGCCAGGCCAGGCCAGGCCAGGCCAGGCCAGGCCAAGAATCAAGGCCAGGCCTAGGCCAGGCCAGGCCAGGCCAGGCCAGGCCAGGCCAGGCCAGGGCCAGGCCAGGCCAGGCCAGGCCAGGCCAGGCCAGGCCAGGCCAGGCCAGGCCAGAGCCGAGGCCAGGTCCGAGCTGGGCCATGGCCAGGCCAGGCCAGGCCAGGCCAAGGCCAGGCCAGGCCAGGGCCAGGCCAGGCCAGGGCCAGGCCAGGCCAGGCCAGGCCAGGCACAGGCCAGGCCAGGCCAGGCCAGGCCAGGCCAGGCCAGGCCAGGCCAGGTCCAGGCCAGGCCAGGCCAGGCCAGGCCAGGCCAGGGCCAGGCCAGGCCAGGCCAGGCCAGGCCAGGCCAGGGCCAGGCCAGGCCAGGCCAGGCTGCAGGCCAGGCCTAGGCCAGGCATCAGGCCAGGCCAGGCTATGGCCAGGCCAGCCAGGATCAGGCCAGGCCAGGCCAGGCCAGGCCAGGCCAGGCCAGGCCAGGGCCAGGCCAGGCCAGGCCAGGCCAGGCCAGGCCTCAGGCCAGGCCAGGCCAGGCCAGAGCCAGGCCAGGCCAGGCCAGGCCAGGCCAGGCCAGGCCAGGCCAGGCCAGGCCAGGCCAGGCCAGGCCAGGCCAGGCCAGGCCAGGCCAGGCCAGGCCAGGCCAGGCCAGGCCAGTGGCCAGGCCAGGCCAGGCCAGGCTCAGGCCAGGCCTCAGGCCAGGCCAGGCCAGGCCAGGCCAGGCCAGGCCAGGCCAGGCCAGGCCAGGCCAGGCCAGGCCAGGCCTAGGCCAGGCCAGGCCAGGCCAGGCCAGGCCAGGCCAGGCCAGGCCAGGCCAGGCCGAGGCCAGGCCAGGGCCAGGCCAGGCCAGGGCCAGGCCAGGCCAGGCCAGGGCCAGGCCAGGCCAGGCCAGGCCAGGCCTAGGCCAGGCCAGGCCAGGCCAGGCCAGGCCAGGCCAGGCCAGGCCAGGCCAGGCCAGGCCAGGGCCAGGCCAGGCCAGGCCTGCAGGCCAGGCCAGGCCAGGCCAAGCCAGGTCCAGGCTACGGCCAGGCCTGGAGGCCAGGCCAGGCCAGCGTCAGGTCAGGCCAGGCCAGGCCAGGCCAGGCCAGGCCAGGCCAGGCCAGGCCAGGCTCAGGCCAGGCCTGACAAATAGGCCAGGCCAGGCCAGCCAGGCGCAGGTGCCAGGCCAGGCCAGGCCAGGCCGAACTAGGCCAGGCCAGGCCAGGCCAGGCCAGGCCTAGGCCAGGCCAGTGCCAGGCCAGGCCAGGCCGGCCAGGCCAGGCCAGGCCAGGCCAGGGCCAGGCCAGGCCAGGCCAGGCCAGGCTAGGCCAGGCCAGGAGCCAGGCCAGGCCAGGCCAGGCCAGGCCAGGCCAGGCCAGGCCAGGCCAGGCAGGCCAGGCCAGGCCAGGCCAGGGCCAACTGGGCCAGGCCAGGCCAGGCCAGGCCAGGCCAGGCCAGGCCAGGCCAGGCCAGGCCAGGCACAGGCCAGGCCAGGCCAGGCCAGGCCAGGCCAGGCCAGGCCAGGCCAGGCCAGGCCAGGCCAGGCCAGGCCAGGCCAGGCCAGGCCAGGCCAGGCCAGGGCTAGGGCCAGGCCAGCGCCAGGCCAGGCCAGGCCAGGGCCAGGCCAGGCCAGGCCAGGCCAGGCCAGGCCAGGACTCAGGCCAGGCCAGGCCAGTGCCAGGCCTGGGCCAGGCCAGGCCAGGCCAGGCCAGGGCTCAGGCCAGGCCAGGCCAGGCCAGGCCAGGCCAGGCCAGGCCAGGCCAGGCTAGGCCAGGCCAAGGCCAGGCCAGAGCCAGGCCAGGGCCAGGCCAGGCCAGCGCTAGGCCAGGCCAAGCTAGGCCAGGCCAGGCCTAGGCCAGGCCAGGAGCCAAGGCCTGGGGGCCAGGCCAGGCCAGGCCAGGCCTCAGGCCAGGCCATGGCTAGGCTGGCGGCCAGGCTAGGCTGTCAGGCCAGGCTTCAGGCCAGGCCAAGGCCAGGCCAGGCCAGTGTCAGGACAGGGCCATGGCCAGGCCAGGCTAGGCCAGGCCAGGCCAGGTCCAGGCCAGGCTAGCCAGGACTAGGCCAGGCCAGGCCAGTGCCAGGCCAGGCCAGGCCAGCGCCAGGCCAGGCCAGGCCTAGGCCAGGCCAGGCTAATCCAGGCCAGGCCATGCTGGCTGCCAGGCCAGGGCTAGGCCAGGCTGCAGGCCCAGATAGCCGGCCAGGCTAAGGCTGACTGGGGCTAGGCTAGGCCAGGCCAGGCCAGGCCAGGCCAGGCCTAGACCAAGCACGAGCCAGGCCAGGCCAGGCCAGGCCAGGACGTCAGGCCAGGCTAGGGCCAGGTTAAAGTAGGCCAGGGCCAGCGTCTAAGGCTAGGCCTAGGGTCAGGCTAGGCCAGGCCAGGCCAGGCTAGGCTGAACCAGGCCAGGCCAGGCCAGGCCAGGCCAGGCCAGGCCAGGCCAGTGCCAGGCCAGGCCAGGCCAGGCCAGGCCAGCTCTGTCAGGCCAGGCCAGGCCAGGCCAGGCCAGGGCCAGGCCCAGGCCAGGCCAGGCCAAGAATCAGGCCAGGCCAGGCCAGGCCAGGCCAGGCCAGGCCAGGCCAGGCCAGGCCAGGCCAGGCCAGGCCAGGCCAGGCCAGGCCAGGCCAGGCCAGGCCAGGCCAGGCCAGAGCCAGGCCAGGCCAGGCCAGAGGCCAGGCCAGGCCAGGCCAGGCCAGGCCAGGCCAGGCCAGGCCAGGCCAGGCCAGGGCCAGGCCAGGCCAGGCCAGGCCTCAGGCCAGGCCAGGCCAGGCCAGGCCAGGCCAGGCCAGGCCAGGCCAGGCCAGGCCAGCGGCCAGGCCAGGCCAGGCCAGGCCAGGCCAGGCCAGGCCAGGCCAGGCCAGGCCAGGCCAGGCCAGGCCAGGCCAGGCCAGGCCAGGCCAGGCCAGGCCAGGCCAGGCCAGGCCAGGCCAGGCCAGGCCAGGCCAGGCCAGGGCCAGGCCAGGCCAGGCCAGGCCAGGCCAGGCCAGGCCAGGCCAGGCCAGGCCAGGGCCAGGCCAGGCCAGGCCAGGCCAGGCCAGGCCAGGCCAGGCCAGGCCAGGCCAGGCCAGGCCAGGCCAGGCCAGGCCAAGGCCAGGCCAGGCCAGGCCAGGCCAGGCCAGGCCAGGCCAGGCCAGGCCAGGCCAGGGCCAGGCCAGGCCAGCAGGCCAGGCCAGGCCAGGCCAGGGCCAGGCCAGGCCAGGCCAGGCCAGGCCAGGCCAGGCCAGGCCAGGCCAGGCCAGGCCAGGCCAAAGCCAGGCCAGGCCAGGCCAGGCAGCAGGACATAGGCCAGGCCAGGCCAGGCCAGGCCAGGCCAGGCCAGGCCAGGCCAGGCCAGGCCAGGCCAGGCCAGGCCGCTGAGGGCCAGGCCAGGCCAGGCCAGGCCAGGCCAGGCCAAGTAGGCCAGGCCAGGCTCAGGCCAGGCCAGGCCAGGCCAGGCCAGGCCAGGCCAGGCCAGGCCAGGTGCCAGGCCCAGGCCAGGCCAGGCCTGAGGCCAGGCCAGGCCAGGCCAGGCCAGGCCAGGCCAGGCAGCCAGGCCAGGCTGGTCAGGCCAGGCCAGGCCAGGCCAGGCCAGGCCAGGCCAGGCCAGGCCAGGCCAGGCCAGGCCAGGCCAGGCCAGGCCAGGCCAGGCCAGGCCAGGCCAGGCCAGGCCAGGCCAGGCCAGGCCAGGCCAGGCCAAGGCCAGGCCAGGCCAGGCCAGGCCAGGCCAGGCCAGGCCAGGCCAGGCCAGGCCAGGCCAGGCCAGGCCAGGCCAGGCCAGGCCAGGCCAGGCCAGGCCAGGTCAGGCCAGGCCAGGCCAGGCCAGGCCAGGCCAGGCCAGGCCAGGCCAGGCCAGGCCAGGCCAGGCTCAGGCCAGGCCAGGCCAGGCCAGGCCAGGCCAGGCCAGGCCAGGCCAGGCCAGGCCAGGCCAGGCCAGGCCAGGCCAGGCCAGGCCAGGCCAGGCCAGGCCAGGCCAGGCCAGGCCAGGCCAGGCCAGGCCAGGCCAGGCCAGGCCAGGCCAGGCCAGGGCCAGGTCCAGGGCCAGGCCAGGCCAGGCCAGGCCAGGGCCAGGCCAGGCCAGGCCAGGCCAGGCCAGCAAGCCAGGCCAGGCCAGGCCAGGCCAGGCCAGGCCAGGCCAGGCCAGGCCAGGCCAGGCCAGGCCAGGCCAGGCCAGGCCAGGCCAGTGCCAGGCCAGGCCAGGCCAGGCCAGGCCAGGCCAGCTCAGGCCAGGGCCAGCCGCCAGGCCAGGCCAGGCCACAGGCCAGGCCGGTAGGCCAGGCCAGGCCAGGTCCAGGCTCAGGTTAGGCCAAGGCTGCTAGGCCAGGCCAGGGCCAGGCCAGGCTAGGCCAGGTCAGGCTAGGCCAGGCCAGGTCACGGCTAGGCCAGGCCAGGCCTAGGTCAGGCCAAAGCAAGGACAGCTAGTGCCAGGACCAGGGCCAGGCCAGGCAAGGCTAGGCCAGGCCAGGCCAGGCCAGAATCAGGCCAGGTCCAGGCCTAGGGCCAGGCCAGAGCCAGGCCAGGCCAGGTCCAGGCCTGGAGGCCCAACAGGCCAGGCCAGGCCAGGGCCAGGGCCAGAGCTGCATGGCCAGGCCAGGCTAGGCCAGGCTAGGCCAGAACCAGAGCCAGGCTAGGCTAGGGCCAAGTGGGCCAAGCATAGGCCAGGCCAGGCCAGGCTAGTGCTAAGGCCAGGCCTAGGCGCTAGGCCAGGCCAGGCTAGGCCAGAGGCTAGGGCCGAACTACGAAGCCAGGCCAGACAGGCCAGGCCAGGCCAGGCTGCAGGCCAGCGCCAGGCCAGGCCAAGGCCAGCCAGGCCGTCAGGCCAGGCCAGGCCAAATAGGCCAGGGCCTGAGGCCAGGCCAGGCCAGGCTCAGGCCAGGCCAGGCCAAGCAGAGCTAGTGCCAGGCCAGGCCAGGGTCAGGGCCAGGCCAGGCTAGGCCAGGCCAAGGCCAGGCCAGGCCAGGCCAGGCCAGGGCCAGGCCAGGCTCAGGCCATGGCCGAGCCTAGGTCCAGGCCAGGGCCAGGCCAGGGCCAGGCCAGGGCCAGGCCAGGCCAGGCCAGGCCAGCTGGCAGGCTGCAGGCCAGGTCAGGCCAGGCCAGGCCAGGCCAGGCACAGGCCAGGCCAGGCCAGGCCAGGCCAGGCCAGGCCAGGCCAGGGCCAGTGCCAGGCCAGGCCAGGCCAGGCCAGGCCAGGCCAGGCCAGGCTAGGCCAGGCCAGGCCAGGCCAGGCTAGCAGGCCAGGCCAGGCCAGGCCAGGCCAGGCCAGGCCAGGCCAGGATCAGGCCAGGGCTCAGGCCGAGCCAGGCCAGGCTCAGGCCAGGGGCCAGGCCAGCCAGGCCAGGGCCAGGCCAGGCCAGGCCAGGCCAGGCCAGGCCAGGCCAGCGGTCAGGCCAGGCCAGGCCAGGCCAGCGGTGGCTAGGCCAGGCTCAGGCCAGGCCAGAGCCAGGCCTAGGCCAGCAGGCCAGGCCAGGCCAGGCCAGGCCAGGCCAGGCCAGGCCAGGCCAGGCCAGGCCAGGCCAGGGCCAGGCCAGGCCAGGCCAGGCCAGGCCAGGCCAGGCCAGGCCTAGGCCAGGCCAGGCCAGGCCAGGCCAGGCCAGGCCAGGCCAGGCCAGGCTGGCCAGGCCAGGCCAGGCCAGGCCAGGCCAGGCCAGGCCAAGGCTCAGCCAGGCCAGGCCAGGCCAGGCCAGGCCAGGGCCAGGCCAGGCCAGGCCAGGCAGGCCAGGCCAGGCCAGGCCAGGCCAGGCCAGGCCAGGCCAGGCCAGGCCAGGCCAGGCCAGGCCAGGCCAGGCCAAGGCCAGGCCAGGCCAGGCTAGGCCAGGCCAGGCCAGGTCAGGCCAGGGCCAGGCTAGGCCAGGGCTAGCTGAATCAGGCCAGGCCAGGGTCAGGCCAGGCCAGGCCAGGCCAGGCCAGGCCAGGCCAGGCCAGGGCCAGGCCAGGCCAGGCCAGGCCAGGCCAGGCCAGGGCCAGGCCAGGCCAGGCCAGGCCAGAGCCAGGCCAGGCTCAGGCCAGGTCAGGCCAGGCCAGGCCAGGCCAGGCCAGGCCAGGCCAGGCCAGGCCAGGCCAGGCCAGGCCAGGGCCAGGCCAGGCCAGGCCAGGCCAGTAGCCAGGCCAGGGCCAGGCCAGGCCAGGCCTAGGCCAGGCCAGGCCAGGCCAGGCCAGGCCAGGCCAGGCCAGGCCAGGCCAGGCCAGGCCAGGCCAGGGCCAGGCCAGGCCAGGCCAGGCAGCAGGCCAGGCCAGGCTGAGGCCAGGCCAGGCCAGGCCAGGCCAGGCCAGGCCAGCTGGCCAGGCCAGGCCAGGCCAGGCCAGGCCAGGCCAGGCCAGGCCAGGCCAGGCCAGGCTGGGGCCAGGCCAGGCCAGGCCAGGGCCAGGCCAGGCCAGGCCAGGCCAGGCCAGGCCAGGCCAGGCCAGGCCAGGCCGAGGCCAGGCCAGTGCCAGGCCAGGCCTGAGGGCCAGGCCAGGCCAGGCTCAGGCAGGTCAGGCCAGGCCAGGCCAGGCCAGGCCAGGCCAGCTAGGCCAGGCCAGGCCAGGCCAGGCCAGGCTGCCAGGCCAGGCCAGGCCAGGCCAGGCCAGGCTAGGCCAGCAGGCCAGGCCAGGCCATGGCCAGGCCAGGCCAGGCCAGGCCAGGCCAGGCCAGAGCCAGGCCAGGCCAGGCCAGGCCAGTGCCAGGCCAGGCCAGGGCCAGGCCAGGCCAGGCCAGGCCAGGCCAGGCCAGGCCAGGCCAGGCCAGGCCAGGCCAGGCCAGGCCAGGCCAGGCCAGGCCAGGCCACTAGGCCAGGCCAGGCCAGGCCAGGCCAGGGCCAGGCCAGGCCAGGCCAGGCCAGGCCAGGCCAGGCCCAGGCCAGGCCAGGCCAGGCCAGGCCAGGCCAGGCCAGGCCAGGCCAGGCCAGGCCAGGCCAGGCCAGGCCAGGCCAGGCCAGGCCAGGCCAGGCCAGGCCAGGCCAGGCCAGGCCAGGCCAGGCCAGGCCAGGCCAGGCCAGGCCAGGCCAGGCCAGGCCAGGCCAGGCCAGGCCAGGGCCAGGCCAGGCCAGGGCCAGGCCAGGCCAGGCCAGGGCCACGGCCAGGCCAGGCCAGGCCAGGGCCAGGCCAGGCCAGGCCAGGCTACGGCCAGGCCAGGCCAGGCCAGGCCAGGCCAGGCCAGGCCAGGCCAGGCCAGGCCAGGCCAGGCCAGTCAGGCCAGGCCAGGCCAGGCCAGAGAGGCCAGGCCAGGCCAGGCCAGGCCAGGCCAGGCCAGGCCAGGCCTAGGCCAGAGGCCAGGCCAGGCCAGGCCAGGCCAGGCCAGGCTCAGGCCAGGCCAGGCCAGGCCAGGCCAGGCCAGGCCAGGCCAGGCCAGCGGCCAGGCCAGGCCAGGGCCAGGCCAGGCCAGGCCAGGCCAGGCCAGGCCAGGCCAGGCCAAGGCCAGGCCAGTGCCGCTCAGGCCAGGTGCCAGGCCAGGCCAGGCCAGGCCAGGCTGGGCCAGGCCAGGCCAGGCCAGGCCAGGCCAGGCCAGGCCAGGCTGCCAGGCCAGGCCAGGCCAGGCCAGGCCAGGCCAGGCCAGGCCAGGCCAGGCCAGGCGCTCAGGCCAGGCCAGGCCAGGCCAGGCCAGGCCAGGCCAGGCCAGGCCAGGCCAGGCCAGGCTGAGGCCAGGCCAGGCCAGGCCAGGCCAGGCCAGGGCCAGGCCAGGCATCAGCCAGGCCAGGCCAGGTCAGGGCCAGGCCAGGCCAGGCCAGGCCAGGCCAGGCCAGGCCAGGCCAGGCCAGGCTCAGGCCATGGCCAGGCCAGGCCAAGGCCAGGCCAGGCAGGCCAGGCCAGGGCCAGGCCAGGCCAGGCCAGGCCAGGCCAGGCCAGCCAGGGCCAGGCCAGGCCAGGCCAGGCCAGGCCAGGCCAGGCCAGGCCAGGCCAGGCCAGGCCAGGCCAGGCCAGGCCAGGCCAGGCCAGGCTGAGGCCAGGCCAGGCCAGGCCAGGCCAGGCCAGGCCAGGCCAGGCCAGGCCAGGCCAGGCCAGGCCAGGCCAGGCCAGGCCAGGCCAGGCCAGGCCAGGCCAGGCCAGGGCCAGGCCAGGCCAGGCCAGGCCAGGCCAGGCCAGGCCAGGCCAAGGCCAGGCCAGGCCAGGCCAGGCCAGGGCCAGGCCAGGCCAGGCCAGGCCAGGCCAGGCCAGGCCAGGCCAGGCCAGGCCAGGCCAGGCCAGGCCAGGCCAGGCCAGGCCAGCAGCCAGGCCAGGCCAGGCCAGGCCAGGCCAGGCCAGGCCAGGCCAGGCCAGGCCAGGGCCACAGGCCAGGCCAGGCCAGGCCAGGCCAGGCCAGGGCCAGGCCAGGCCAGGCCAGGCCAGGCCAGGCCAGGCCAGGCCAGGGCCAGGCCAGGCCAGGCCAGGCCAGGGCCAGGCCAGGCCAGGCCAGGCCAGGCCAGGCCAGGCCAGGCCAGGCCAGGCCAGGCCAGGCCAGGCCAGGCCAGGCCAGGCCAGGCCAGGCCAGGCCAGGCCAGGCCAGGCCAGGCCAGGCCAGGCCAGGCCAGGCCAGGCCAGGCCAGGCCAGGCCAGGCCAGGCCAGGCCAGGCCAGGGCTAGGCCAGGGCTAGGCCAGGCCAGGCCAGGCCAGGCCAGGCCAGGCCAGGCCAGGCCAGGCCAGGCCAGGGCCAGGCCAGGTCAGGCCAGGCCAGGCCAGGCCAGGCCAGGCCAGGCCAGGCCAGGCCAGGCCAGGGCCAGGCCAGGCCAGGCCAGGCCAGGCCAGGCCAGGCCAGGCCAGGCCAGGCCAGGCCAGGCCAGGCCAGGCCAGGCCAGGCCAGGCCAGGCCAGGCCAGGCCAGGCCAGGCCAGGCCAGGCCAGGCCAGGCCAGGCCAGGCCAGGCCAGGCCAGGCCAGGCCAGGGCCAGGCCAGGCCAGGCCAGGCCAGGCCATGGCCAGGCCAGGCCAGGCCAGGCCAGGGCCAGGCCAGGCCAGGCCAGGCCAGGCCAGGCCAGGCCAGGCCAGGCCAGGCCAGGCCAGGCCAGGCCAGGCCAGGCCAGGCCAGGCCAGGCCAGGCCAGGCCAGGTCAGGCCAGGCCAGGCCAGGCCAGGGCCAGGCCAGGCCAGGCCAGGGCCAGGCCAGGCCAGGCCAGGCCAGGCCAGGCCAGGCCAGGCCAGGCCAGGCCAGGCCAGGCCAGGCCAGGCCAGGGCCAGGCCAGGCCAGGCCAGGCCAGGCCAGGCCAGGCCAGGCCAGGCCAGGCCAGGCCAGGCCAGGCCAGGCCAGGCCAGGCCAGGCCAGGCCAGGCCAGGCCAGGCCAGGCCAGGCCAGGCCAGGCCAGGCCAGGCCAGGCCAGGCCAGGCCAGGCCAGGCCAGGCCAGGCCAGGCCAGGCCAGGGCCAGGCCAGGCCAGGCCAGGTCCAGGCCAGGCCAGGCCAGGCCAGGCCAGGCCAGGCCAGGCCAGGCCAGGCCAGGCCAGGCCAGGCCAGGCCAGGGCCAGGCCAGGCCAGGCCAGGGCCAGGCCAGGCCAGGCCAGGCCAGGCCAGGCCAGGCCAGGCCAGGCCAGGCCAGGCCAGGCCAGGCCAGGCCAGGCCAGGCCAGGCCAGGCCAGGCCAGGCCAGGCCAGGCCAGGCCAGGCCAGGCCAGGCCAGGCCAGGCCAGGCCAGGCCAGGCCAGGCCAGGCCAGGGCCAGGCCAGGCCAGGCCAGGCCAGGCCAGGCCAGGCCAGGCCAGGCCAGGCCAGGCCAGGAGCCAGGCCAGGCCAGGCCAGGCCAGGCCAGGCCAGGCCAGGCCAGGCCAGGCCAGGCCAGGCCAGGGCCAGGCCAGGCCAGGCCAGGCCAGGCCAGGCCAGGGCCAGGCCAGGCCAGGCCAGGCCAGGCCAGGCCAGGCCAGGCCAGGCCAGGCCAGGCCAGGCCAGGCCAGGCCAGGCCAGGCCAGGCCAGGCCAGGCCAGGCCAGGCCAGGCCAGGCCAGGCCAGGCCAGGCCAGGCCAGGCCAGGCCAGGCCAGGGCCAGGCCAGGCCAGGTCAGGCCAGGCCAGGCTAGGCAGGCCAGGGCCAGGCCAGGCCAGGCCAGGCCTAGGCCAAGGCCAGGCCGCTAGGCCAGGCCAGGCCAGGCCAGGGTCCAGGCTAGGCCAGGCCAGGCCAGGCCAGGCCACAGGCCATAGGTGGCCAGGCCAGGCCAGGTCCAGGCCAGGCCAGGCCAGGCCAGGCCAGGCCAGGGCCAGGCCAGGCCAGGCCAGGCCAGGCCAGGCCAGGCCAGGCCAGGCCAGGCCAGGCCAGGCCAGGCCAGGCCAGGCCAGGCCAGGCCAGGCCAGGCCAGGCCAGGCCAGGCCAGGCCAGGCCAGGCCAGGCCAGGCCAGGCCAGGCCAGGCCAGGCCAGGCCAGGCCAGGCCAGGCCAGGCCAGGCCAGGCCAGGCCAGGCCAGGCCAGGCCAGGCCAGGCCAGGCCAGGCCAGGCCAGGCCAGGCCAGGCCAGGCCAGGCCAGGCCAGGCCAGGCCAGGCCAGGGCCAGGCCAGGCCAGGCCAGGCCAGGCCAGTGCCAGGCCAGGCCAGGCCAGGCCAGGCCAGGCCAGGCCAGGCCAGGCCAGGCCAGGCCAGGCCAGGCCAGGCCAGGCCAGGCCAGGCCAGGCCAGGCCAGGCCAGGCCAGGCCAGGCCAGGCCAGGCCAGGCCAGGCCAGGCCAGGGCCAGGCCAGGCCAGGCCAGGCCAGGCCAGGCCAGGCCAGGCCAGGCCAGGCCAGGCCAGGCCAGGCCAGGCCAGGCCAGGCCAGGCCAGGCCAGGCCAGGCCAGGCCAGGCCAGGCCAGGCCAGGCCAGGCCAGGCCAGGCCAGGCCAGGCCAGGCCAGGCCAGGCCAGGCCAGGCCAGGCCAGGCCAGGCCAGGCCAGGCCAGGCCAGGCCAGGCCAGGCCAGGCCAGGCCAGGCCAGGCCAGGCCAGGCCAGGCCAGGCCAGGCCAGGCCAGGCCAGGCCAGGCCAGGCCAGGCACAGGCCAGGCCAGGCCAGGCCAGGCCAGGCCAGGCCAGGCCAGGCCAGGCCAGGCCAGGCCAGGCCAGGCCAGGCCAGGCCAGGGCCAGGCCAGGCCAGGCCAGGCCAGGGCCAGGCCAGGCCAGGCCAGGCCAGGCCAGGCCAGGCCAGGCCAGGCCAGGCCAGGCCAGGCCAGGCCAGGCCAGGCCAGGCCAGGCCAGGCCAGGCCAGGCCAGGCCAGGCCAGGCCAGGCCAGGCCAGGCCAGGCCAGGCCAGGCCAGGCCAGGCCAGGCCAGGCCAGGCCAGGCCAGGCCAGGCCAGGCTCAGGGCCAGGCCAGGCCAGGCCAGGCCAGGCCAGGCCAGGCCAGGCCAGGCCAGGCCAGGCCAGGCCAGGGCCAGGCCAGGCCAGGGCCAGGCCAGGCCAGGCCAGGCCAGGCCAGGCCAGGCCAGGGCCAGGCCAGGCCAGGCCAGGCCAGGCCAGGCCAGGCCAGGCCAGGCCAGGCCAGGCCAGGCCAGGCCAGGCCAGGCCAGGCCAGGCCAGGCCAGGCCAGGCCAGGCCAGGCCAGGCCAGGCCAGGCCAGGCCAGGCTCAGGACCAGGCCAGGCTGCAGGCCAGGCCAGGCCAGGCCAGGCTGGCCAGGCCAGGCCAGGCCAGGCCAGGCTCAGGCCAGGCCAGCTGCCAGGCCAGGCCAGGCCAGGGCCAGGCCAGGCCAGGCTAGGCCAGGCTAGGCCAGGGCCAGGCCAGGCCAGGCTAGGGCCAGGCCAGGCCTAGGCCAGGCTACAGGAGGTCAGGGCTAGGCTCAGGCCAGGGCTAAACAGGTCAGGCCAGGTTAGGCCAGGCCAGGCCAGGCCAGGTTCTGCCAGGCTGTTTAGGCCAGGCCAGGCCAGGCCAGAGCCAGGCTTAGGATTAGGGTTAGGGTTAGGCTAGGCTATAGGCTAGGCCAGGATCACGTTAGGTTAGGGCCAGGCCAGCGCTAGGTTAGGCCAGGCCAAAGCAAGAACTGGCCAGGCCAAAGTGCTAGGCCAGGCCAGGCCAGTGGACAGGCCAGGCCAGGCAGGCCAAGGCCAGGCCAGGCTAAGGCCAGGTTAGGCCAGGCCAGGCCAGGCCAGGCCAGGGCCAGGCCAGGCCAGGCCAGGCTACAAGTCAGGCCAGGGCCAGGCCAGGCCAGGGCTAGGCCAGGGCCAGGCCAGGCGCGCCAGGCCAGGCTAGGCCAGGCCAGGCCTAGGCCAGGCTAGGCCGGGGCCAGGCCAGGCCAGGCAGGCCAGGCCAGGCCAGGCCAGGCCAGGCCAGGGCCAAGCTGGCAGGCCAGGCTAGGCCAGGCCAGGCGGCCAGGCCAGGCCAGGCCAGGGCCAGGCCAGGGCCAGGGCCAGGCCAGGCCAGGCCAGGGCCAGGCTAGGCAGGCCAGGCCAGGCCAGGCCAGCAGACCAAAGAAGCAGGCCAGGCTAAGGCAAGCAGTTAGGCCAGGCGCAGGCCAGGCCAGTGCCAGGCCAGGGCCAGGCCAGGCCAGGCGAGAAGCAGGCTGCCAGGCTAGGCCAGGGCTAGGCCAGGCCAGGCCAGGGCCTAGGCTAGGCTAGGCTAGGTAGCAGGTTAGGTTAGGCCAGGCCAGGCCAGGCCAGGCCAGGGCCAGGCCAGGCCAGGCCAGGCCAGGCCAGGCCAGGCTGGGCCAGGCCAGGCCAGGCCAGGCCAGGCCAGGAGGCCAGGCCAGGCCAGGCCAGGGCCAGGCCAGGCCAGGCCAGGCTGCTGAGCCAGGATAGGCCAGGCCAGGCCAGGCCAGGCTCAGGATCAGGCCAGGCCAGGCCAGGCCAGGCCAGGCCAGGCCAGGCCAGGGCCAGGCTCAGGCCAGGGCCAGGCCAGGCCAGGCCAGGTCAGGCCAGGCCAGGCCAGGCCAGGCCAGGCCAGGCCAGGCCAGGCCAGGCCAGGCCAGGCCAGGCCAGGCTGCCAGGCTGCAGGCCAGGCCAGGCTGGCCAGGCCAGGCCAGGCCAGGCCAGGCCAGGCCAGGCCAGGCTAGGCCTAGGCCAGGCCAGGCCAGGCCAGGCCAGGCCAGGCCAGCGCCAGGCTAGGCCAGGCCAGGCCAGGCCAGGCCAGGCCAGGTCAGGCCAGGCCAGGCCAGGTTAGGGCCAGGCCAGGGCCGAGGTCAGGCTAGTCAGGCCAGGCTGGCCAGGCCAGGCTAGGGTAGGCTAGGCCAGGCCAGGGCCAGGCCAGGCCAGGCCAGGCCAGGCCAGGCCAGGCACAGGCTTCAGGCCAGAGACAGAAATAGGCCAGGCCAGGCCAGGCCAGGCCAGGCCAGGCCAGGCCAGGGCCAGGCCAGGCCAGGGCCAGGTCAGGCCAGGCCAGGCCAGGCCAGGGCCAGGCCAGGCCAGGCCAGGCCAGTAGGCCAGGCCTAGGCCAGGGCGCCAGGCCAGGCCAGGGCCAGGCAGGCCAGGCCAGGGGCCAGGCCAGGCCAGGCCAGGCCAGGCCAGGCCAGGCCAGGCCAGGCGGCCAGGCCAGGCCAGGCCAGGCCAGGCCAGGCCAGGCTAGGCCAGGCCAGGCCAGGCCAGGCCAGGCCAGGCCAGGCCAGGCCAGGTGCCAGGCCTAGGCCAGGCCAGGCCAGGCCAGGCTAGTGCCAGGCCAGGCCAGGCCAGGCCAGGCCAGGCCAGGCCAGGCCAGGCCAGGCCAGGCCAGGGCCTAGGCCAGGCCAGGCCAGGCCAGGCCAGGGCCAGGCCAGGCCAGGCCAGGCCAGGCCAGGCCAGGCTAGGTCAGGCCAGATAATAGGCAGGTCAGGCCAGGCCAGGCCAGGCCAGGTCAGGCCAGGCCAGGCCATAGGCTAGGCCAGGCCAGGCCAGGCCAGGCCAGGCCAGGCCTAGGCCAGGCCAGGCTGCAGGCCAGGCCAGGCCAGGCCAGGCCAGGCCAGGCCAGGCCAGGCCAGGCCAGGCCAGGCCAGGCCAGGCCAGGCCAGGCCAGGCCAGGCCAGGCCAGGCCAGGCCAGGCCAGGCCAGGCCAGGCCAGGCCAGGCCAGGCCAGGCCAGGCTAGGCCAGGCCAGGCCAGGCCAGGCCAGGCCAGGCCAGGCCAGGCCAGGCCAGGCCAGGCCAGGCCAGGCCAGGCCAGGCCAGGCCAGGCCAGGCCAGGCCAGGCCAGGCCAGGGCCAGGCCAGGCCAGGCCAGGCCAGGCCAGAGGCCAGGCCAGGCCAGGCCAGGCCAGGCCAGGCCAGGCCAGGCCAGGCCAGGCCAGGCCAGGCCAGGCCAGGCCAGGCCAGGCCAGGCCAGGCCAGGCCAGGCCAGGCCAGGCCAGGCCAGGCCAGGCCAGGCCAGGCCAGGCCAGGCCAGGGCCAGGCCAGGCCAGGCCAGGCCAGGCCAGGCCAGGCCAGGCCAGGCCAGGCCAGGCCAGGCCAGGCCAGGCCAGGCCAGGCCAGGCCAGGCCAGGCCAGGCCAGGCCAGGCCAGGCCAGGCCAGGCCAGGCCAGGCCAGGCCAGGCCAGGCCAGGCCAGGCCAGGCCAGGCCAGGCCAGGCCAGGCCAGGCCAGGCCAGGCCAGGCCAGGCCAGGCCAGGCCAGGCCAGGCCAGGCCAGGCCAGGCCAGGCCAGGCCAGGCCAGGCCAGGCCAGGGCCAGGCCAGGCCAGGCCAGGCCAGGCCAGGCCAGGCCAGGCCAGGCCAGGCCAGGCCAGGCCAGGCCAGGCTCAGGCCAGGCCAGGCCAGGCCAGGCCAGGCCAGGCCAGGCCAGGCCAGGCCAGGGCCAGGCCAGGCTGCAGGCCAGGCCAGGCCAGGCCAGGCCAGGCCAGGCCAGGCCAGGCCAGGCCAGGCCAGGCCAGGCCAGGCCAGGCCAGGCCAGGCCAGGCCAGGCCAGGCCAGGCCAGGCCAGGCCAGGCCAGGCCAGGGCCAGGCCAGGCCAGGCCAGGCCAGGCCAGGCCAGGCCAGGCCAGGCCAGGCCAGGCCAGGCCAGGCCAGGCCAGGCCAGGCCAGGCCAGGCCAGGCCAGGCCAGGCCAGGCCAGGCCAGGCCAGGCCAGGCCAGGCCAGGCCAGGCCAGGCCAGGCCAGGCCAGGCCAGGCCAGGCCAGGCCAGGCCAGGCCAGGCCAGGCCAGGCCAGGCCAGGCCAGGCCAGGCCAGGCCAGGCCAGGCCAGGCCAGGCCAGGCCAGGCCAGGCCAGGCCAGGCCAGGCCAGGCCAGGCCAGGCCAGGCCAGGCCAGGCCAGGCCAGGCCAGGCCAGGCCAGGGCCAGGCCAGGCCAGGCCAGGCCAGGCCAGGCCAGGCCAGGCCAGGCCAGGCCAGGCCAGGCCAGGCCAGGCCAGGCCAGGCCAGGCCAGGCCAGGCCAGGCCAGGCCAGGCCAGAGCCAGGCCAGGCCAGGCCAGGCCAGGCCAGGCCAGGCCAGGCCAGGCCAGGCCAGGCCAGGCCAGGCCAGGCCAGGCCAGGCCAGGCCAGGCCAGGCCAGGCCAGGCCAGGCCAGGCCAGGCCAGGCCAGGCCAGGCCAGGCCAGGCCAGGGCCAGGCCAGGCCAGGCCAGGCCAGGCCAGGCCAGGCCAGGCCAGGCCAGGCCAGGCCAGGCCAGGCCAGGCCAGGGGCCAGGCCAGGCCAGGCCAGGCCAGGCCAGGCCAGGCCAGGCCAGGCCAGGCCAGGCCAGGCCAGGCCAGGCCAGGCCAGGCCAGGCCAGGCCAGGCCAGGCCAGGCCAGGCCAGGCCAGGCCAGGCCAGGCCAGGCCAGGCCAGGCCAGGCCAGGCCAGGCCAGGCCAGGCCAGGCCAGGCCAGGCCAGGCCAGGCCAGGCCAGGGCCAGGCCAGGCCAGGCCAGGCCAGGCCAGGCCAGGCCAGGCCCAGGCCAGGCCAGGCCAGGCCAGGCCAGGCCAGGCCAGGCCAGGCCAGGCCAGGGCCAGGCCAGGCCAGGCCAGGCCAGGCCAGGCCAGGCCAGGCCAGGCCAGGCCAGGCCAGGCCAGGGCCAGGCCAGGCCAGGCCAGGCCAGGCCAGGCCAGGCCAGGCCAGGCCAGGCCAGGCCAGGCCAGGCCAGGCCAGGCCAGGCCAGGGCCAGGCCAGGCCAGGCCAGGCCAGGCCAGGCCAGGCCAGGCCAGGCCAGGCCAGGGCCAGGCCAGGCCAGGCCAGGCCAGGCCAGGCCAGGCCAGGCCAGGCCAGGCCAGGCCAGGCCAGGCCAGGCCAGGCCAGGCCAGGCCAGGCCAGGCCAGGCCAGGCCAGGCCAGGCCAGGCCAGGCCAGGCCAGGCCAGGCCAGGCCAGGCCAGGCCAGGCCAGGCCAGGCCAGGCCAGGCCAGGCCAGGCCAGGCCAGGCCAGGCCAGGCCAGGCCAGGCCAGGCCAGGCCAGGCCAGGCCAGGCCAGGCCAGGCCAGGCCAGGCCAGGCCAGGCCAGGCCAGGCCAGGCCAGGTCAGGCCAGGCCAGGCCAGGCCAGGCCAGGCCAGGCCAGGCCAGGCCAGGCCAGGCCAGGCCAGGCCAGGCCAGGCCAGGCCAGGCCAGGCCAGGCCAGGCCAGGCCAGGCCAGGCCAGGCCAGGCCAGGCCAGGCCAGGCCAGGCCAGGCCAGGCCAGGCCAGGCCAGGCCAGGCCAGGCCAGGGCCAGGCCAGGCCAGGCCAGGCCAGGCCAGGCCAGGCCAGGCCAGGCCAGGCCAGGCCAGGCCAGGCCAAACAGGCCAGGCCAGGCCAGGCCAGGCCAGGCCAGGCCAGGCCAGGCCAGGCCAGGCCAGGCCAGGCCAGGCCAGGCCAGGCCAGGCCAGGCCAGGCCAGGCCAGGCCAGGCCAGGCCAGGCCAGGCCAGGCCAGGCTCAGGCCAGGCCAGGCCAGGCCAGGCCAGGCCAGGCCAGGCCAGGCCAGGCCAGGCCAGGCCAGGCCAGGCCAGGCCAGGCCAGGCCAGGCCAGGCCAGGCCAGGCCAGGCCAGGCCAGGCCAGGCCAGGCCAGGCCAGGCCAGGCCAGGCCAGGCCAGGCCAGGCCAGGCCAGGCCAGGCCAGGCCAGGCCAGGCCAGGCCAGGCCAGGCCAGGCCAGGCCAGGCCAGGCCAGGCCAGGCCAGGCCAGGCCAGGCCAGGCCAGGCCAGGCCAGGCCAGGCCAGGCCAGGCCAGGCCAGGCCAGGCCAGGCCAGGCCAGGCCAGGCCAGGCCAGGCCAGGCCAGGCCAGGCCAGGCCAGGCCAGGCCAGGCCAGGCCAGGCCAAGGCCAGGCCAGGCCAGGCCAGGCCAGGCCAGGCCAGGCCAGGCCAGGCCAGGCCAGGCCAGGCCAGGCCAGGCCAGGCCAGGCCAGGCCAGGCCAGGCCAGGCCAGGCCAGGCCAGGCCAGGCCAGGCCAGGCCAGGCCAGGCCAGGCCAGGCCAGGCCAGGCCAGGCCAGGCCAGGCCACAGGCCAGGCCAGGCCAGGCCAGGCCAGGGCCAGGCCAGGCCAGGCCAGGCCAGGCCAGGCCAGGCCAGGCCAGGCCAGGCCAGGCCAGGCCAGGCCAGGCCAGGCCAGGCCAGGCCAGGCCAGGGCCAGGCCAGGCCAGGCCAGGCCAGGCCAGGCCAGGCCAGGCCAGGCCAGGCCAGGCCAGGCCAGGCCAGGCCAGGGCCAGGCCAGGCCAGGCCAGGCCAGGCCAGGCCAGGCCAGGCCAGGCCAGGCCAGGCCAGGCCAGGCCAGGCCAGGCCAGGCCAGGCCAGGCCAGGCCAGGCCAGGCCAGGGCCAGGCCAGGCCAGGCCAGGCCAGGCCAGGCCAGGCCAGGCCAGGCCAGGCCAGGCCAGGCCAGGCCAGGCCAGGCCAGGCCAGGCCAGGCCAGGCCAGGCCAGGCCAGGCCAGGCCAGGCCAGGCCAGGCCAGGCCAGGCCAGGCCAGGCCAGGCCAGGCCAGGCCAGGCCAGGCCAGGCTGCAGGCCAGGCCAGGCCAGGCCAGGCCAGGCCAGGCCAGGCCAGGCCAGGCCAGGCCAGAGCCAGGCCAGGCTCAGGCCAGGCCAGGCCAGGCCAGGCCAGGCCAGGCCAGGTGCCAGGCCAGGCCAGGTCAGGCCAGGCCAGGCCAGGCCAGGCCAGGCCAGGCCAGGCCAGGCCAGGCCAGGCCAGGCCAGGCCAGGCCAGGCCAGGCCAGGCCAGGTGCCAGGCCAGGCCAGGCCAGGCCAGGCCAGGCCAGGCCAGGCCAGGCCAGGCCAGGCCAGGCCAGGCCAGGCCAGGCCAGGCCAGGCCAGGCCAGGCCAGGCCAGGCCAGGCCAGGCCAGGCCAGGCCAGGCCAGGCCAGGCCAGGGCCAGGCCAGGGCCAGGCCAGGCCAGGCCAGGCCAGGCCAGGCCAGGCCAGGCCAGGCCAGGCCAGGCCAGGCCAGGCCAGGCCAGGCCAGGTCCAGGCCAGGCCAGGCCAGGCCAGGCCAGGCCAGGCCAGGCCAGGCCAGGCTGTGGCCAGGCCAGGCCAGGCCAGGCCAGGCCAGGCCAGGCCAGGCCAGGCCAGGCTCAGGCCAGGCCAGGCCAGCCAGGCCAGGCCAAGGCTGCGAGGCCAGGCCAGGCCAGGGGCCAGGCCAGGCTAGGCTAACAGGCACTAGGCCAGGCCAGGCCAGGCTCAGGCCAGGCCAGGCCAGGCCAGGGAGCCAGGCCAGGCCAGGCCAGGCCAGGCCAGGCCAGGCTGTGGCCAGGCCAGGCCAGGCCAGGCCAGGCCAGGCCAGGCCAGGCCAGGCCAAGAGCCAGGCCAGGCCTAGGGTCACGGCCAGGCCAGGCCAGGCCAGGCCAGGCCAGGCCCAGGCCAGGCCAGGCCAGGCCAGGCCAGGCCAGGCCATGGCCAGGTCACAGGCCAGAGCCAGGTCCAGAGCCAGGCTGGCCAGGCCAGGCCAGGCCAAGCCAGGCCAGGCCAGGCCAGGCCAGGCCACAGGCCAGGCCAGGCCAGGCCAGGCCAGGCCAGGCCAGGCCAGGCCAGGCCAGGCCAGGCCAGGCCAGGCCTAGGCCAGGCCAGGCCAGGCCAGGGCCAGGCCAGGCCAGGCCAGGCCAGGCCAGGCCAGGCCAGGCCAGGCCAGGCCAGGCCAGGCCAGGCCAGGCCAGGCCAGGCCAGGCAGGCAGGCCAGGGCCAGGCCAGGCCAGGCCAGGCCAGGCCTAGGCCAGGCTCAGGCCAGGCCAGGCCAGGCCAGGCCAGGCCAGGCCAGGCCAGGGCCAGGCCAGGCCAGGCCAGGCCAGGCCAGGCCAGGCCAGGCCAGGCCAGGCCAGGCCAGGCCAGGCCAGGCCAGGCCAGGCCAGGCCAGGCCAGGCCAGTGCCAGGCCAGGCCAGGCCAGGCCAGGCCAGGCCAGGCCAGGCCAGGCCAGGCCAGGCCAGGCCAGGCCAGGCCAGGCCAGGCCAGGCCAGGCCAGGCCAGGCCAGGGCCAGGCCAGGCCAGGCCAGGCCAGGCCAGGCCAGGCCAGGCCAGGGCCAGGCCAGGCCAGGCCAGGCCAGGCCAGGCCAGGCCAGGCCAGGCCAGGCCAGGCCAGGCCAGGCCAGGCCAGGCCAGGCCAGGCCAGGCCAGGCCAGGCCAGGCCAGGCCAGGCCAGGCCAGGCCAGGCCAGGCCAGGCCAGGCCAGGCCAGGCCAGGCCAGGCCAGGCCAGGCCAGGGCCAGGCCAGGCCAGGCCAGGCCAGGCCAGGCCAGGCCAGGCCAGGCCAGGCCAGGCCAGGCCAGGCCAGGCCAGGCCAGGCCAGGCCAGGCCAGGCCAGGCCAGGGCCAGGCCAGGCCAGGCCAGGCCAGGCCAGGCCAGGCCAGGCCAGGCCAGGCCAGGCCAGGCCAGGCCAGGCCAGGCCAGGCCAGGCCAGGCCAGGCCAGGCCAGGCCAGGCCAGGCCAGGCCAGGCCAGGCCAGGCCAGGCCAGGCCAAGGGCCAGGCCAGGCCAGGCCAGGCCAGGCCAGGCCAGGCCAGGCCAGGCCAGGCCAGGCCAGGCCAGGCCAGGCCAGGCCAGGCCAGGCCAGGGCCAGGCCAGGCCAGGCCAGGCCAGGGCCAGGCCAGGCCAGGCCAGGCCAGGCCAGGCCAGGCCAGGCCAGGCCAGGCCAGGCCAGGCCAGGCCAGGCCAGGCCAGGCCAGGCCAGGCCAGGCCAGGCCAGGCCAGGCCAGGCCAGGCCAGGGCCAGGCCAGGCCAGGCCAGGCCAGGGGCCAGGCCAGGCCAGGCCAGGCCAGGCCAGGCCAGGCCAGGCCAGGGCCAGGCCAGGCCAGGCCAGGCCAGGCCAGGCCAGGCCAGGCCAGGCCAGGCCAGGCCAGGCCAGGCCAGGCCAGGCCAGGCCAGGCCAGGCCAGGCCAGGCCTAGGCCAGGCCAGGCCAGGCCAGGCCAGGCCAGGCCAGGCCAGGCCAGGCCAGGCCAGGCCAGGCCAGGCCAGGCCAGGCCAGGCCAGGCCAGGCCAGGGCCAGGCCAGGCCAGGCCAGGCCAGGCCAGGCCAGGCCAGGCCAGGCCAGGCCAGGGCCAGGCCAGGCCAGGCCAGGCCAGGCCAGGCCAGGCCAGGCCAGGCCAGGCCAGGCCAGGCCAGGCCAGGCCAGGCCAGGCCAGAGCCAGGCCAGGCCAGGCCAGGCCAGGCCAGGCCAGGCCAGGCCAGGCCAGGCCAGGCCAGGCCAGGCCAGGCCAGGCCAGGCCAGGCCAGGCCAGGCCAGGCCAGGCCAGGCCAGGCTCAGGCTCAGGCCAGGCCAGGCCAGGGCCAGGCCAGGCCAGGCGGCCAGGCCAGGCCAGGCCAGGCCAGGGCCAGGCCAGGCCAGGCCAGGCCAGGGCCAGGCCAGGCCAGGCTGGCCAGGCCAGCCAGGCTGCCAGGCCAGGCCAGGCCAGGCCAGGCCAGGCCAGGCCAGGCCAGGCCAGGCCAGGCCAGGGCCAGGCCAGGCCAGGCCAGGCCAGGCTCAGGATCCAGGCCAGGCCAGGGCCAGGCCAGGCCAGGCCAGCCAGGCCAGGCCAGGCCAGGCAGCCAGGCCAGGCCAGGCCAGGCTGCAGGCCAGGGCCAGGCCAGGCCAGGCCAGGCCAGTGCCAGGCCAGGCCAGGCCAGGCCAGGCCAGGCCAGGCCAGGCCAGGCCAGGCCAGGCCAGGCCAGGCCAGGCCAGGCCAGGCCAGGCCAGCGGCCAGGCCAGGCCAGGCCAGGCCAGGCCAGGCCAGGCCAGGCCCAGGCCAGGCCAGGCCAGGCCAGGCCAGGCCAGGCCAGGCCAGGCCAAGGCCAGGCCAGGCCAGGCCAGGCCAGGCCAGGCCAGGCCAGGCCAGGCCAGGCCAGGCCAGGGCCAGGCCAGGCCAGGCCAGGCCAGGCCAGGCCAGGCCAGGCCAGGCCAGGCCAGGCCAGGCCAGGCCAGGCCAGGCCAGGCCAGGCCAGGCCAGGCCAGGCCAGGCCAGGCCAGGCCAGGCCAGGCCAGGCCAGGCCAGAGCCAGGCCAGGCCAGGCCAGGCCAGGCCAGGCCAGGCCAGGCCAGGCCAGGCCAGGGCCAGGCCAGGCCAGGCCAAGGCCAGGCCAGGGCCAGGCCAGGCCAGGCCAGGCCAGGCCAGGGCCAGGCCAGGCCAGGCCAGGCCAGGCCAGGCCAGGCCAGGCCAGGCCAGGCCAGGCCAGGCCAGGCCAGGGCCAGGCCAGGTCAGGCCAGGGCCAGGCCAGGCCAGGCCAGGCCAGGCCAGGCCAGGGCCAGGCTCAGGCCAGGCTGTCAGGCCAGGCCAGGCCAGGCCAGGCCAGGCCAGGCTCAGGCCAGGCCAGGCCAGGCCAGGCCAGGCCAGGCCAGGCTGCCAGGCCAGGCCAGGCCAGGCCAGGCCAGGCCAGGCCAGGCCAGGCCAGGCCAGGCCAGGCTCAGGCCAGGCCAGGCCAGGCCAGGCCAAGGCCAGGTCAGGCCTAGGCCAGGCCAGGCCAGGGCCAGGCCAGGCCAGGCCAGGCCAGGCCAGGCCAGGGCCAGGCCAGGCCAGGCCAGGCCAGGCCAGGCCAGGCCAGGCCAGGCCAGGCCAGGCCAGGCCAGGCCAGGCCAGGCCAGGCCAGGCCAGGCTGGGCCAGGCCAGGCCAGGCCAGGCCAGGCCAGGCCAGGCCAGGCCAGGCCAGGCCAGGCCAGGCCAGGCCAGGCCAGGCCAGGCCAGGCCAGGCCAGGCCAAGCAGGCCAGGCCAGGCCAGGCCAGGCCAGGCCAGGCCAGGGGCCAGGCCAGGCCAGGCCAGGCCAGGCCAGGCCAGGCCAGGCCAGGCCAGGCCAGGCCAGGCCAGGCCAGGCCAGGCCAGGCTAGGCCAGGCCAGGCCAGGCCAGGCCAGGCCAGGCCAGGCCAGGCCAGGCCAGGCCAGGGCCAGGCTAGGCTAGGCTAGAGGTTAGGCCAGGAGGTTAGGCTAGGTTACAGCTAGGCTAGGCTAGGTTAGGTTAAGGTTAGGCTAGGGTTAGGTTAGGCTAGGTTAGGTTAGGCTAGGTTAGGTTAGGTTAGGTTAGGTTAGGGCTAGGCCAGGCTAGGCCAGGCTCAGGCCAGGGTTAAGGCCAGGATGAAGCAGCTAGGCTGAAGATAGCAAGCAGGCCAGGCTAGGCCAGGCTCAGGGCCAAGAGCCAGGTCAGGTCTAGGCCAGGCCAGGGCTAGGGCTAGGCTAGGCTAGGCTAGGCTAGGCCAGGGGCCAGGCTAAAGAACAGGGCCAGGCGGGCTAGGGCTAGGCCAGGCCAGGCCAGGCCAGGCCAGGGCCAGGCTAGGCCAGGCTAGGGGCCAGGCCAGGCTAGGCCAGGCCAGGCTAGGCCAGGCCAGGGGCTAGGCCAGGGCTAGGCCAGGCCAGGCAGGCTCAGGCCAGGCCAGGCCAGGCCAGGCCAGGCCAGCCAGGCCAGGCCAGGCCAGGCCAGGCCAGGCCAGGCCAGGCCAGGCCAGGCCAGGCCAGGCCGGGCCAGGCCAGGCCAGGCTAGGCTAGGCCAGGCCAGGCCAGGCCAGGCTAGACAGGAAATAGGCCAGGGCCAGGCCAGGCCAGGCCAGGCCAGGCCAGGCCAGGCCAGGCCAGGCCAGGCCAGGGCCAGGCCAGGCCAGGCCAGGCTAGGGCCAGGCCAGGCCAGGGGCTAGGGCCAGGCCAGGCCAGGCTAGGCCAGGCCATGGGCCAGGCCAGGCCAGGCCAGGCTAGAGGCCAGGGCTAGGCCAGGCTGGAGCCAGGCCAGGCTAAAGCAGGTGCGGCAGGCTAGGCCAGGCCAGGCTAGGCTTGGCCAGGCTAGGCCAGGGCCGGGCCAGGCCAGGCCAGAGCCAGGCCAGGCCAGGCCAGGCCAGGCCAGGTGCTGAGGCAAGCCAGGCCAGGCCAGGCCAGGCCAGGCGGGCCAAGGCCAGGCCAGGGCCTAGGGGCCAGGCCAGGCCAGGCCAGGCCAGGCCAGGCCAGGCCAGGCCAGGCCAGGCCAGGCCAGGCCAGGCCCCAGCCAGGCCAGGCCAGGCCAGGTTAAGGCTAGGGCCAGGGGTACCAGGCCAGGGCCAGGCCAGGCTAGGCTAGGTTGAAGCTAGGCTAGGCCAGGCCAGGCTAGGCCAGGCCAGGCCAGGCTAGGCTAGGCTAGGCTAGGCCAGGCTAGGTTTGGGCTAGGCTAGGCCAGGCTAGGGCTAGGTTAGGCTAGGTCTAGGTTAAGGTTAGGCTAGGGCTAGGCCAGGCTAGGTTAGGTTAAGGAAGAACAGGTGCTAGGTTTAGGCTAGGTTATGGTTAGGTTAGGTTACAGGTTAAGGCCGGATTAGCGCTAGGCCAGGCCGGCCAGAGCCAGGCCAGGCTAGGCCAGGCCAGGCTAGGCCAGGCTTGGCGGCCAGGCTGTGGCCAGGGCCAGGCCAGTGCCAGAGTTCCACGGCTAGGCCAGGCTAGGGCCAGGCTAGGCCAGGCCAGGCCTAGGCTAGGCCAGGTTAGGCTAGGCTAGGCCAGGCCTAGGCCAGGCCTAGGCCAGGCCAGGCCTAGGCCAGGCCAGGCCAGGCTAGGCCAGGCCAGGCCAGGCCAGGCCAGGCCAAGGCCTAGGCGGTCAGGCCAGGCTCAGGCCAGGCCAGGCCAGGCCAGGCCAGGCCAGGCCAGGCCAGGCCAGGCCAGGCCAGGCCAGGCCAGGCCAGGCCAGGGCCAGGCTCAGGCCAGGCCAGGCCAGGCCAGGCCAGGCCAGGCCAGGCCAGGCCAGGCCAGGGCCAGGCCAGGCCAGGCCAGGCCAGGCCAGGCTCAGGCCAGGCCAGGCCAGGCCAGGCCAGGCCAGGCCAGGCCAGGCCAGGCCAGGCCAGGCCAGGCCAGGCCAGGCCAGGCCAGGCCAGGCCAGGCCAGGGCCAGGCCAGGCCAGGAAAGCCAGGCCAGGCCAGGCCAGGCCAGGCCAGGCCAGGCCAGGCCAGGCCAGGGCCAGGCCAGGCCAGGCCAGGGCCAGGCCAGGCCAGGCCAGGCCAGGCCAGGCCAGGCCAGGCCAGGCCAGGCCAGGCCAGGCCAGGCCAGGCCAGGCCAGGCCAGGCCAGGCCAGGCCAGGCCAGGGCCACAGGCCAGGCCAGGCCAGGCCAGGCCAGGCCAGGCCAGGGCCAGGCCAGGCCAGGCCAGGCCAGGCCAGGGCCAGGCCAGGCCAGGCCAGGGCCAGGCCAGGCCAGGCCAGGCCAGGCCAGGCCAGGCCAGGCCAGGCCAGGCCAGGCCAGGCCAGGCCAGGGGCCAGGCCAGGCCAGGCCAGGCCAGGCCAGGCCAGGCCAGGCCAGGCCAGGCCAGGCCAGGCCAGGCCAGGCCAGGCCAGGCCAGGCCAGGCCAGGCCAGGCCAGGCCAGGCCAGGCCAGGCCAGGCCAGGCCAGGCCAGGCCAGGCCAGGCCAGGCCAGGCCAGGCCAGGTCAGGCCAGGCCAGGCCAGGCCAGGCCTAGGCCAGGCCAGGCCAGGCCAGGCCAGGCCAGGCCAGGCCAGGGCCAGGCCAGGCCAGGCCAGGCCAGGCCAGGCCAGGCCAGGCCAGGCCAGGCCAGGCCAGGCCAGGCCAGGCCAGGCCAGGCCAGGCCAGGCCAGGCCAGGCCAGGCCAGGCCAGGCCAGGCCAGGCCAGGCCAGGCCAGGCCAGGCCAGGCCAGGCCAGGCCAGGCCAGGCCAGGCCAGGCCAGGCTAGGGCCAGGCCAGGCCAGGCCAGGCCAGGCCAGGCCAGGCCAGGCCAGGCCAGGGCCAGGCCAGGCCAGGCCAGGCCAGGCCAGGCCAGGCTCAGGCCAGGCCAGGCTAGGGCCAGGCCAGGCCAGAGCCAGGACCAGGCCAGGCCAGGCCAGGCCAGGCCAGGCCAGGCCAGGCCAGGCCAGGCCAGGCCAGGCCAGGCCAGGCCAGGCCAGGCCAGGCCAGGCCAGGCCAGGCCAGGCCAGGCCAGGCCAGGCCAGGCCAGGCCAGGCCAGGCCAGGCCAGGCCAGGCCAGGCCAGGCCAGGCCAGGCCAGGCCAGGCCAGGCCAGGCCAGGCCAGGCCAGGCCAGGCCAGGCCAGGCCAGGCCAGGCCAGGCCAGGCCAGGCCAGGCCAGGCCAGGCCAGGCCAGGCCAGGCCAGGCCAGGCCGAGGCCAGGCCAGGCCAGGCCAGGCCAGGGCCAGGCCAGGCCAGGCCAGGCCAGGCCAGGCCAGGCCAGGCCAGGCCAGGCACAGGCCAGGCCAGGCCAGGCCAGGCCAGGCCAGGCCAGGCCAGGCCAGGCCAGGCCAGGCCAGGCCAGGCCAGGGGCCAGGCCAGGCCAGGCCAGGCCAGGCCAGGCCAGGCCAGGCCAGGCCAGGCCAGGCCAGGCCAGGCCAGGCCTGGACAGGCCAGGCCAGGCCAGGCCAGGCCAGGCCAGGCCAGGCCAGGCCAGGCCAGGCCAGGCCAGGCCAGGCCAGGCCAGGCCAGGCCAGGACCAGGCCAGGCCAGGCCAGGCCAGGCCAGGCCAGGCCAGGCCAGGCCGAGGCCAGGCCAGGCCAGGCCAGGCCAGGGCCAGGCCAGGCCAGGCCAGGCCAGGCCAGGCCAGGTCAGGCCAGGCCAGGCCAGGCCAGGCCAGGCCAGGCCAGGCCAGGCCAGGCCAGGCCAGGCCAGGCCAGGCCAGGCCAGGCCGAGGCCAGGCCAGGCCAGGCTAGGCCAGGCCAGGCCAGGCCAGGCCAGGCCAGGCCAAGTAGGCCAGGCCAGGCCAGGCCAGGCCAGGCCAGGCCAGGCCAGGCCAGGCCAGGCCAGGCCAGGCCAGGCCAGGCCAGGCCAGGCCAGGCCAGGGGCCAGGCCAGGCCAGGCCAGGCCAGGCCAGGCCAGGCCAGGCCAGGCCAGGCCAGGCCAGGCCAGGCCAGGCCAGGCCAGGCCGAAGAGCCAGGCCAGGTCAGGCCAGGCCAGGCCAGGCCAGGCCAGGCCAGGCCAGGCCAGGCCAGGCCAGGCCAGGCCAGGCCAGGCCAGGCCAGGCCAGGCCAGGCCAGGCCAGGCCAGGCCAGGCCAGGCCAGGCCAGGCCAGGGCCAGGCCAGGCCAGGCCAGGCCAGGCCAGGCCAGGCCAGGCCAGGCCAGGCCAGGCCTAGGCCAGGCCAGGCCAGGCCAGGCCAGGCCAGGCCAGGCCAGGCCAGGCCAGGCCAGGCCTAGGCCAGGCCAGGCCAGGCCAGAGCCAGGCCAGGCCAGGCCAGGCCAGGCCAGGCCAGGCCAGGCCAGGCCAGGACCAGGCCAGGCCAGGCCAGGCCAGGGCCAGGCCAGGCCAGGCCAGGCCAGGCCAGGCCAGGCCAGGGCCAGGCCAGGCCAGGCCAGGCCAGGCCAGGCCAGGCCAGGCCAGGCCAGGCCAGGCCAGGCCAGGCCAGGCCTAGGCCAGGCCAGGCCAGGCCAGGCCAGGCCAGGCCAGGCCAGGGCCAGGCCAGGCCAGGCCAGGCCAGGCCAGGCCAGGCCAGGCCAGGCCAGGCCAGGCCAGGCCAGGCCAGGCCAGGCCAGGCCAGGCCAGGCCAGGCCAGGCCAGGCCAGGCCAGGCCAGGCCAGGCCAGGCCAGGGCCAGGCCAGGCCAGGCCAGGCCAGGCCAGGCCAGGCCAGGCCAGGCCAAGAGCCAGGCCAGGCCAGGCCAGGCCAGGCCAGGCCAGGCCAGGCCAGGCCAGGCCAGGCCAGGCCAGGCCAGGCCTGGAGGCCAGGCCAGGCCAGGCCAGGCCAGGCCAGGCCAGGCCAGGCCAGGCCAGGCCAGGCCAGGCCAGGCCAGGCCAGGCCAGGCCAGGCCAGGCCAGGCCAGGCCAGGCCAGGCCAGGGCCAGGCCAGGCCAGGCCAGGCCAGGCTAGGCCAGGCCAGGCCAGGCCAGGCCAGGCCAGGTCAGGCCAGGCCAGGCCAGGCCAGGCCTAGGGCCAGGCCAGGCCAGGCCAGGCCAGGCCAGGCCAGGCCAGGCCAGGGGCCAGGTCAGGCCAGGCCTGAGCAGCTAGGCCAGGCCAGGCCAGGCCAGGCCAGGCCAGGCCAGGCCAGGCCAGGCTGAGGCCAGGCCAGGCCAGGCCAGGCCAGGCCAGGGCCAGGCCAGGCCAGGCCAGGCCAGGCCAGGCCAGGCCAGGGCCAGGCCAGGCCAGGCCAGGCCAGGCCAGGCCAGGCCAGGCCAGGCCAGGCCAGGCCAGGCCAGGCCAGGCCAGGCCAGGCCAGGCCAGGCTATGTGCCAGGCCAGGCCAGGCCAGGCCAGGCCAGGCCAGGCCAGGCCAGGCCAGGCCAGGCCAGGCCAGGCCAGGCCAGGCCAGGCCAGGCCAGGCCAGGCCAGGCCAGGCCAGCAGCCAGGCCAGGCCAGGCCAAGGCCAGGCCAGGCCAGGCCAGGCCAGGCCAGGCCAGGCCAGGCCAGGCCAGGCCAGGCCAAACAGGCCAGGCCAGGCCAGGCCAGGCCAGGCCAGGCTCAGGCCAGGCCAAAGGCCAGGCCAGGCCAGGCCAGGCTAGGCCAGGCTAGGGCCAGGCCAGGCCAGGCTCAGGCCAGGCCAGGCCAGGCCAGGCCAGGCCAGGCCAGGCCAGGCCAGGCCAGGCCAGGCCAGGCCAAGGCCAGGCCAGGCCAGGCCAGGCCAGGCCAGGCCAGGCCAGGCCAGGCCAAGGCCAGGCCAGGCTGCAGGCCAGGCCAGGCCAGGCCAGGCCAGGCCAGGCCAGGCCAGGCCAGGCCAGGGCCAGGCCAGGCCAGGCCAGGCCAGGCCAGGCCAGGCCAGGCCAGGCCAGGCCAGGCCAGGCCAGGCCAGGCCAGGCCAGGCCAGGCCAGGCCAGGCCAGGCCAGGCCAGGCCAGGCCAGGCCAGGCCAGGCCAGGCCAGGCCAGGCCAGGCCAGGCCAGGCCAGGCCAGGCCAGGCCAGGCCAGGCCAGGCCAGGCCAGGCCAGGCCAGGCCAGGGCCAGGCCAGGCCAGGCCAGGCCAGGCCAGGCCAGGCCAGGCCAGGCCAGGCCAGGCCAGGCCAGGCCAGGCCAGGCCAGGCCAGGCCAGGCCAGGCCAGGCCAGGCCAGGCCAGGCCAGGCCAGGCCAGGCCAGGCCAGGCCAGGCCAGGCCAGGCCAGGCCAGGCCAGGCCAGGGCCAGGCCAGGCCAGGCCAGGCCAGGCCAGGCCAGGCCAGGGCCAGGCCAGGCCAGGCCAGGCCAGGCCAGGCCAGGCCAGGCCAGGCCAGGCCAGGCCAGGCCAGGCCAGGCCAGGCCAGGCCAGGCCAGGCCAGGCCAGGCCAGGCCAGGCCAGGCCAGGCCAGGGCCAGGCCAGGCCAGGCCAGGCCAGGCCAGGCCAGGCCAGGCCAGGCCAGGCCAGGCCAGGCCAGGCCAGGCCAGGCCAGGCCAGGCCAGGCCAGGGCCAGGCCAGGCCAGGCTCAGGCCAGGCCAGGCCAGGCCAGGCCAGGCCAGGCCAGGCCAGGCCAGGCCAGGCCAGGCCAGGCCAGGCCAGGCCAGGCCAGGCCAGGCCAGGCCAGGCCAGGCCAGGCTAGGGCCAGGCCAGGCCAGGCCAGGCCAGGCCAGGGCCAGGCCAGGCCAGGCCAGGCCAGGCCAGGCCAGGCCAGGCCAAGGCCAGGGCCAGGCCAGGCCAGGCCAGGCCAGGCCAGGCCAGGCCAGGCCAGGCCAGGCCAGGCCAGGCCAGGCCAGGCCAGGCCAGGCCAGGCCAGGCCAGGCCAGGCCAGGCCAGGCCAGGCCAGGCCAGGCCAGGCCAGGCCAGGCCAGGCCAGGCCAGGCCAGGCCAGGCCAGGCCAGGCCAGGGCCAGGCCAGGCCAGGCCAGGCCAGGCCAGGCCAGGCCAGGCCAGGCCAGGCCAGGCCAGGCCAGGCCAGGCCAGGCCAGGCCAGGCCAGGCCAGGCCAGGCCAGGCCAGGCCAGGGGCCAGGCCAGGCCAGGCCAGGCCAGGCCAGGCCAGGCCAGGCCAGGCCAGGCCAGGCCAGGCTCAGGCCAGGCCAGGCCAGGCCAGGCCAGGCCAGGCCAGGCCAGGCCAGGCCAGGCCAGGCCAGGCCAGGCCAGGCCAGGCCAGGCCAGGCCAGGCCAGGCCAGGCCAGGCCAGGCCAGGCCAGGCCAGGCCAGGCCAGGCCAGGCCAGGCCAGGCCAGGCCAGGCCAGGCCAGGCCAGGCCAGGCCAGGCCAGGCCAGGCCAGGCCAGGCCAGGCCAGGCCAGGCCAGGCCAGGCCAGGCCAGGCCAGGCCAGGCCAGGCCAGGCCAGGCCAGGCCAGGCCAGGCCAGGCCAGGCCAGGCCAGGCCAGGCCAGGCCAGGCCAGGCCAGGCCAGGCCAGGCCAGGCCAGGCCAGGCCAGGCCAGGCCAGGCCAGGCCAGGCCAGGCCAGGCCAGGCCAGGCCAGGCCAGGCCAGGCCAGGCCAGGCCAGGCCAGGCCAGGCCAGGCCAGGCCAGGCCAGGCCAGGCCAGGCCAGGCCAGGCCAGGCCAGGCCAGGCCAGGCCAGGCCAGGCCAGGCCAGGCCAGGCCAGGCCAGGCCAGGCCAGGCCAGGCCAGGCCAGGCCAGGCCAGGCCAGGCCAGGCCAGGCCAGGCCAGGCCAGGCCAGGCCAGGCCAGGCCAGGCCAGGCCAGGCCAGGCCAGGCCAGGCCAGGCCAGGCCAGGCCAGGCCAGGCCAGGCCAGGCCAGCTGGCCAGGCCAGGCCAGGCCAGGCCAGGCCAGGCCAGGCCAGGCCAGGCCAGGCCAGGCCAGGCCAGGCCAGGCCAGGCCAGGCCAGGCCAGGCCAGGCCAGGCCAGGCCAGGCCAGGCCAGGCCAGGCCAGGCCAGGCCAGGCCAGGCCAGGCCAGGCCAGGCCAGGCCAGGCCAGGCCAGGCCAGGCCAGGCCAGGCCAGGCCAGGCCAGGCCAGGCCAGGCCAGGCCAGGCCAGGCCAGGCCAGGCCAGGCCAGGCCAGGCCAGGCCAGGCCAGGCCAGGCCAGGCCAGGCCAGGCCAGGCCAGGCCAGGCCAGGCCAGGCCAGGCCAGGCCAGGCCAGGCCAGGCCAGGCCAGGCCAGGCCAGGCTCAGGCCAGGCCAGGCCAGGCCAGGCCAGGCCAGGCCAGAGGCCAGGCCAGGCCAGGCCAGGCCAGGCCAGGCCAGGCCAGGCCAGGCCAGGCCAGGGCCAGGCCAGGCCAGGCCAGGCCAGGCCAGGCCAGGCCAGGCCAGGCCAGGCCAGGCCAGGCCAGGCCAGGCCAGGCCAGGCCAGGCCAGGCCAGGCCAGGCCAGGCCAGGCCAGGCCAGGCCAGGCCAGGGCCAGGCCAGGCCAGGCCAGGCCAGGCCAGGCCAGGCCAGGCCAGGGGCCAGGCCAGGCCAGGCCAGGCCAGGCCAGGCCAGGCCAGGCCAGGCCAGGCCAGGCCAGGGCCAGGCCAGGCCAGGCCAGGCCAGGCCAGGCCAGGCCAGGCCAGGCCAGGCCAGGCCAGGCCAGGCCAGGCCAGGCCAGGCCAGGGCCAGGCCAGGCCAGGCCAGGCCAGGCCAGGCCAGGCCAGGCCAGGGCCAGGCCAGGCCAGGCCAGGCCAGGCCAGGCCAGGCCAGTGCCAGGCCAGGCCAGGCCAGGCCAGGCCAGGCCAGGCCAGGCCAGGCCAGGCCAGGCCAGGCCAGGCCAGGCCAGGCCAGGCCAGGCCAGGCCAGGCCAGGCCAGGCCAGGCCAGGCCAGGCCAGGCCAGGCCAGGCCAGGCCAGGCCAGGCCAGGCCAGGCCAGGCCAGGCCAGGCCAGGCCAGGCCAGGCCAGGCCAGGCCAGGCCAGGCCAGGCCAGGCCAGGCCAGGCCAGGCCAGGCCAGGCCAGGCCAGGCCAGGCCAGGCCAGGCCAGGCCAGGCCAGGCCAGGCCAGGCCAGGCCAGGCCAGGCCAGGCCAGGCCAGGCCAGGCCAGGCCAGGCCAGGCCAGGCCAGGCCAGGCCAGGCCAGGCCAGGCCAGGCCAGGGCCAGGCCAGGCCAGGCCAGGCCAGGCCAGGCCAGGCCAGGCCAGGCCAGGCCAGGCCAGGCCAGGCCAGGCCAGGCCAGGCCAGGCCAGGCCAGGCCAGGCCAGGCCAGGCCAGGCCAGGCCAGGCCAGGCCAGGGCCAGGCCAGGCCAGGCCAGGCCAGGCCAGGCCAGGCCAGGCCAGGCTACAGGCCAGGCTCAGTTGGGCCAGGCCAGGCCAGGCCAGGCCAGGCCAGGCCAGGCCAGGCCAGGCCAGGCCAGGCCAGGCCAGGCCAGGCCAGGCCAGGCCAGGCCAGGCTAGGCCAGGCCAGGCCAGGCCAGGCCAGGCCAGGCCAGGCCAGGGCCAGGCCAGGCCAGGCCAGGCCAGGCCAGGCCAGGCCAGGCCAGGCCAGGCCAGGCCAGGCCAGGCCAGGCCAGGCCAGGCCAGGCCAGGCCAGGAGCCAGGCCAGGCCAGGCCAGGCCAGGCCAGGCCAGGCCAGGCCAGGCCAGGGCCAGGCCAGGCCAGGCCAGGCCAGGCCAGGCCAGGCCAGGCCAGGCCAGGCCAGGCCAGGCCAGGCCAGGCCAGGCCAGGCCAGGCCAGGCCAGGCCAGGCCAGGCCAGGCCAGGCCAGGCCAGGCCAGGCCAGGCCAGGCCAGGCCAGGCCAGGCCAGGCCAGGCCAGGCCAGGCCAGGCCAGGCCAGGCCAAGATAGGCCAGGCCAGGCCAGGCCAGGCCAGGCCAGGCCAGGCCAGGCCAGGCCAGGCCAGGCTAGGCCAGGCCAGGCCAGGCCAGGCGTCAGGCCAGGCCAGGCCAGGCCAGGCCGAGGCCAGGCTAGGCCAGGGCCAGGCCAGGCCAGGCCAGGCCAGGCCAGTGCCAGGCCAGGCCAGGCCAGGCCAGGCCAGGCCAGGCCAGGCCAGGCCAGGCCAGGCCAGGCCAGGCCAGGCCAGGCCAGGCCAGGCCAGGCCAGGCCAGGCCAGGCCAGGCCAGGCCAGGCCAGGCCAGGCCAGGCCAGGCCAGGCCAGGCCAGGCCAGGCCAGGCCAGGCCAGGCCAAGAGCCAGGCCAGGCCAGGCCAGGCCAGGCCAGGCCAGGCCAGGCCAGGCCAGGCCAGGCCAGGCCAGGCCAGGCCAGGCCAGGCCAGGCCAGGCCAGGGCCAGGGCCAGGCCAGGCCAGGCTCAGGCCAGGCTATGGCCAGGCCAGGCCAGGCTAGGTCAGGCCAGGCCAGGCCAGGCCAGGCCAGGCCAGGCCAGGCCAGGCCAGGCCAGGCCAGGCCAGGCCAGGCCAGGCCAGTGCCAGTGGGCCAGGGGCCAGGCCAGTGCCAGGCCAGGCCAGGCCAGGCCAGGCCAGGGCCAGGCCAGGCCAGGCCAGGCCAGGCCAGGCCAGGCCAGGGCCAGGCCAGGCCAGGCTAGGCCAGGCCAGGTGCCAGAGGCCAGGCCAGGCCAGGCCAGGCCAGGCCTAGGCCAGGCCACGGCCAGGCCAGGCCAGGCCAGGCCAGGCCAGGCCAGGCCAGGCCAGGCCAGGCTAGGCCAGGCCAGGCCAGGCCAGGCCAGGCCAGGCCAGGCCAGGCCAGGCCAGGCCAGAGGCCAGGCCAGGCCAGAGGCCAGGCCAGGCCAGGCCAGGGCTAGGGCCAGGCCAGGCCAGGCCAGGCCAGGCTAGGCCAGGCCAGGCCAGGCCAGGCCAGGCCAGGCCAGGCCAGGCTCAGGCCAGGCCAGGCCAGGCCAGGCCAGGCCAGGCCAGGCCAGGCCAGGCCAGGCCAGGCCAGGCCAGGCCAGGCCAGGCCAGGGCCAGGCCAGGCCAGGCTCCGGCTAGGCCAGGCCAGGCCAGGCCAGGCCAGGCCAGGCCAGGCCAGGCCAGGCCAGGCCAGGCCAGGCCAGGCCAGGCCAGGCTAGGCCAGGCCAGGCTAGGCCAGGCCAGGCCAGGCCAGGCCAGGCCAGGCCAGGCTAGCTAGTGCCAGGCCAGGCCAGGCCAGGGCCAGGCTACGGCCAGGCCAGGCCAGGCCAGGGCCAGGCCAGGCCAGGCCAGGCCAGGCCAGGCCAGGCCAGGCCAGGCCAGGGCCAGGCCAGGCCAGGCCAGGCCAGGCCAGGGCCAGGCCAGGGCCAGGCCAGCGGCCAGGCCAGGCCAGGCCAGGCCAGGCCAGGCCAGGCCAGGCCAGGCCAGGCTAGGCCAGGCCAGGCCAGGCCAGGCCAGGCCAGGCCAGGCCAGGCCAGTGCCAGGCCAGGGCCAGGCCAGGCCAGGCTAGGCCAGGCCAGGCCAGGCCAGGCCAGGCCAGGCCAGGCCAGGCCAGGCCAGGCCAGGCCAGGCCAGGCCAGGCCAGGCCAGGCCAGGCCAGGCCAGGCTCAGGCCAGGCCAGGCCAGGCCAGGCCAGGCCAGGCCAGGCCAGGCCAGGCCAGGCCAGGCCAGGCCAGGCTGAGGCCAGGCCAGGCCAGGCCAGGCCAGGGCCAGGCCAGGCCAGGCCAGGCCAGGCCAGGCCAGGCCAGGCCAGGCCTAGGCCAGGCCAGGCCAGGCCAGGGCCAGAAGAGGCTAGGCCAGGGCCAGGCCAGGCCAGGCCAGGCCAGGCCAGGCCAGGCCAGGGCCAGGCCAGGCCAGGCCAGGCCAGGCTAGGCCAGGCCAGGCCAGGGCCAGGCCAGGCCAGGCCAGGCCAGGCCAGGCCAGGCCAGGCCAGGCCAGGCCAGGCCAGGCCAGGCCGAGGCCAGGCCAGGCCAGGCCAGGCCAGGCCAGGCCAGGCCAGGCCAGGCCAGGGCCAGGCTAGGCTAGGGTTAGAGGCTAGGCTAGGCCAGGCTAGGTTAGGCTAGGAAACTAGGGCTAGGCCAGGCTAGGCCAGGCCAGGCCAGGCCAGGCCAGGCCAGGCTGAAGAAGCCAGAAGCTAGGCCAGGCTAGGGCCAGGCCAGGCCAGGCCAGGCTAGGCCAGGCCAGGCCAGGCCAGGCTCAGGCCAGGTCGCAGGCCAGGTTAGGCCAGGCCAGGCCAGGCCAGGCCAGGCCAGGCTTAGGCCAGGCCAGGCGGCTAGGCCAGGCCAGGCCAGGCCAGGTCAGGCCAGGCCAGGGGTTACAGTAGGCCAGGCCAGGCCAGGCCAGGCCAGGCCAGGACCAGGCCAGGCCAGGCCAGGCCAGGCCAGGCCAGGCCAGGCCAGGCCAGGCCAGGCCAGGCCAGGCTAGGTCGTAGGCCAGGCTAGGCCAGGCCAGGCCAGGCCAGGCCAGGCCAGGCCAGGCCAGGCCAGGCCAGGCCAGGCCAGGCCAGGCCAGGCCAGGCCAGGCCAGGCCAGGCCAGGCCAGGCCAGGCCAGGCCAGGCCAGGCCAGGCCAGGCCAGGCCAGGCCAGGCCAGGCCAGGCCAGGCCAGGCCAGGCCAGGCCAGGCCAGGCCAAGGCCAGGCCAGGCCAGGCCAGAGCCAGGCCAGGCCAGAATAGGCCAGGCCAGGCCAGGCCAGGCCAGGCCAGGCCAGGCCAGGGCCAGGCCAGGCCAGGCCAGGCTGCCAGGCCAGGCCAGGCCAGGCCAGGCCAGGCCAGGCCAGGCCAGGCTAGGCAGGCTAGGCCAGGGCCAGGGGCTAGGGCCAGGCGCTAGGCCAGGCCAGGCTAGGCCAGGCCAGGCCAGGCCAGGCCAGGCCAGGCTAGGCCAGGCCAGGCCAGGCCAGGCCAGGCCAGGCCAGGCCAGGCCAGGCCAGGCCAGGCCAGGCCAGGCCAGGCCAGGCCAGGCCAGGCCAGGCCAGGCCAGGCCAGGCCAGGCCAGGCCAGGCCAGGCCAGGCCAGGCCAGGCCAGGCCAGGCCAGGCCAGGCCAGGCCAGGCCAGGCCAGGGCCAGGCCAGGCCAGGCCAGGCCAGGCCAGGCCAGGCCAGGCCAGGCCAGGCCAGGCCAGGCCAGGCCAGGCCAGGCCAGGCCAGGCCAGGCCAGGCCAGGCCAGGCCAGGCCAGGCCAGGCCAGGCCAGGCCAGGCCAGGCCAGGCCAGGCCAGGCCAGGCCAGGCCAGGCCAGGCCAGGCCAGGCCAGGCCAGGCCAGGCCAGGCCAGGCCAGGCCAGGCCAGGCCAGGCCAGGCCAGGCCAGGCCAGGCCAGGCCAGGCCAGGCCAGGCCAGGCCAGGCCAGGCCAGGCCAGGCCAGGCCAGGCCAGGCCAGGCCAGGCCAGGCCAGGCCAGGCCAGGCCAGGCCAGGCCAGGCCAGGCCAGGCCAGGCCAGGCCAGGCCAGGCCAGGCCAGGCCAGGCCAGGCCAGGCCAGGCCAGGCCAGGCCAGGCCAGGCCAGGCCAGGCCAGGCCAGGCCAGGCCAGGCCAGGCCAGGCCAGGCCAGGCCAGGCCAGGCCAGGCCAGGCCAGGCCAGGCCAGGCCAGGCCAGGCCAGGCCAGGCCAGGCCAGGCCAGGCCAGGCCAGGCCAGGCCAGGCCAGGCCAGGCCAGGCCAGGCCAGGCCAGGCCAGGCCAGGCCAGGCCAGGCCAGGCCAGGCCAGGCCAGGCCAGGCCAGGCCAGGCCAGGCCAGGCCAGGCCAGGCCAGGCCAGGCCAGGCCAGGCCAGGCCAGGCCAGGCCAGGCCAGGGCCAGGCCAGGCCAGGCCAGGCCAGGCCAGGCCAGGCCAGGCCAGGCCAGGCCAGGCCAGGCCAGGCCAGGCCAGGCCAGGCCAGGCCAGGCCAGGCCAGGCCAGGCCAGGCCAGGCCAGGCCAGGCCAGGCCAGGCCAGGCCAGGCCAGGCCAGGCCAGGCCAGGCCAGGCCAGGCCAGGCCAGGCCAGGCCAGGCCAGGCCAGGCCAGGCCAGGCCAGGCCAGGCCAGGCCAGGCCAGGCCAGGCCAGGCCAGGCCAGGCCAGGCCAGGCCAGGCCAGGCCAGGCCAGGCCAGGCCAGGCCAGGCCAGGCCAGGCCAGGCCAGGCCAGGCCAGGCCAGGCCAGGCCAGGCCAGGCCAGGCCAGGCCAGGCCAGGCCAGGCCAGGCCAGGCCAGGCCAGGCCAGGCCAGGCCAGGCCAGGCCAGGCCAGGCCAGGCCAGGCCAGGCCAGGCCAGGCCAGGCCAGGCCAGGCCAGGCCAGGCCAGGCCAGGCCAGGCCAGGCCAGGCCAGGCCAGGCCAGGCCAGGCCAGGCCAGGCCAGGCCAGGCCAGGCCAGGCCAGGCCAGGCCAGGCCAGGCCAGGCCAGGCCAGGCCAGGCCAGGCCAGGCCAGGCCAGGCCAGGCCAGGGCCAGGCCAGGCCAGGCCAGGCCAGGCCAGGCCAGGCCAGGCCAGGCCAGGCCAGGCCAGGCCAGGCCAGGCCAGGCCAGGCCAGGCCAGGCCAGGCCAGGCCAGGCCAGGCCAGGCCAGGCCAGGCCAGGCCAGGCCAGGCCAGGCCAGGCCAGGCCAGGCCAGGCCAGGCCAGGCCAGGCCAGGCCAGGCCAGGCCAGGCCAGGCCAGGCCAGGCCAGGCCAGGCCAGGCCAGGCCAGGCCAGGCCAGGCCAGGCCAGGCCAGGCCAGGCCAGGCCAGGCCAGGCCAGGCCAGGCCAGGCCAGGCCAGGCCAGGCCAGGCCAGGCCAGGCCAGGCCAGGCCAGGCCAGGCCAGGCCAGGCCAGGCCAGGCCAGGCCAGGCCAGGCCAGGCCAGGCCAGGCCAGGCCAGGCCAGGCCAGGCCAGGCCAGGCCAGGCCAGGCCAGGCCAGGCCAGGCCAGGCCAGGCCAGGCCAGGCCAGGCCAGGCCAGGCCAGGCCAGGCCAGGCCAGGCCAGGCCAGGCCAGGCCAGGCCAGGCCAGGCCAGGCCAGGCCAGGCCAGGCCAGGCCAGGCCAGGCCAGGCCAGGCCAGGCCAGGCCAGGCCAGGCCAGGCCAGGCCAGGCCAGGCCAGGCCAGGCCAGGCCAGGCCAGGCCAGGCCAGGCCAGGCCAGGCCAGGCCAGGCCAGGCCAGGCCAGGCCAGGCCAGGCCAGGCCAGGCCAGGCCAGGCCAGGCCAGGCCAGGCCAGGCCAGGCCAGGCCAGGCCAGGCCAGGCCAGGCCAGGCCAGGCCAGGCCAGGCCAGGCCAGGCCAGGCCAGGCCAGGCCAGGCCAGGCCAGGCCAGGCCAGGCCAGGCCAGGCCAGGCCAGGCCAGGCCAGGCCAGGCCAGGCCAGGCCAGGCCAGGCCAGGCCAGGCCAGGCCAGGCCAGGCCAGGCCAGGCCAGGCCAGGCCAGGCCAGGCCAGGCCAGGCCAGGCCAGGCCAGGCCAGGCCAGGCCAGGCCAGGCCAGGCCAGGCCAGGCCAGGCCAGGCCAGGCCAGGCCAGGCCAGGCCAGGCCAGGCCAGGCCAGGCCAGGCCAGGCCAGGCCAGGCCAGGCCAGGCCAGGCCAGGCCAGGCCAGGCCAGGCCAGGCCAGGCCAGGCCAGGCCAGGCCAGGCCAGGCCAGGCCAGGCCAGGCCAGGCCAGGCCAGGCCAGGCCAGGCCAGGCCAGGCCAGGCCAGGCCAGGCCAGGCCAGGCCAGGCCAGGCCAGGCCAGGCCAGGCCAGGCCAGGCCAGGCCAGGCCAGGCCAGGCCAGGCCAGGCCAGGCCAGGCCAGGCCAGGCCAGGCCAGGCCAGGCCAGGCCAGGCCAGGCCAGGCCAGGCCAGGCCAGGCCAGGCCAGGCCAGGCCAGGCCAGGCCAGGCCAGGCCAGGCCAGGCCAGGCCAGGCCAGGCCAGGCCAGGCCAGGCCAGGCCAGGCCAGGCCAGGCCAGGCCAGGCCAGGCCAGGCCAGGCCAGGCCAGGCCAGGCCAGGCCAGGCCAGGCCAGGCCAGGCCAGGCCAGGCCAGGCCAGGCCAGGCCAGGCCAGGCCAGGCCAGGCCAGGCCAGGCCAGGCCAGGCCAGGCCAGGCCAGGCCAGGCCAGGCCAGGCCAGGCCAGGCCAGGCCAGGCCAGGCCAGGCCAGGCCAGGCCAGGCCAGGCCAGGCCAGGCCAGGCCAGGCCAGGCCAGGCCAGGCCAGGCCAGGCCAGGCCAGGCCAGGCCAGGCCAGGCCAGGCCAGGCCAGGCCAGGCCAGGCCAGGCCAGGCCAGGCCAGGCCAGGCCAGGCCAGGCCAGGCCAGGCCAGGCCAGGCCAGGCCAGGCCAGGCCAGGCCAGGCCAGGCCAGGCCAGGCCAGGCCAGGCCAGGCCAGGCCAGGCCAGGCCAGGCCAGGCCAGGCCAGGCCAGGCCAGGCCAGGCCAGGCCAGGCCAGGCCAGGCCAGGCCAGGCCAGGCCAGGCCAGGCCAGGCCAGGCCAGGCCAGGCCAGGCCAGGCCAGGCCAGGCCAGGCCAGGCCAGGCCAGGCCAGGCCAGGCCAGGCCAGGCCAGGCCAGGCCAGGCCAGGCCAGGCCAGGCCAGGCCAGGCCAGGCCAGGCCAGGCCAGGCCAGGCCAGGCCAGGCCAGGCCAGGCCAGGCCAGGCCAGGCCAGGCCAGGCCAGGCCAGGCCAGGCCAGGCCAGGCCAGGCCAGGCCAGGCCAGGCCAGGCCAGGCCAGGCCAGGCCAGGCCAGGCCAGGCCAGGCCAGGCCAGGCCAGGCCAGGCCAGGCCAGGCCAGGCCAGGCCAGGCCAGGCCAGGCCAGGCCAGGCCAGGCCAGGCCAGGCCAGGCCAGGCCAGGCCAGGCCAGGCCAGGCCAGGCCAGGCCAGGCCAGGCCAGGCCAGGCCAGGCCAGGCCAGGCCAGGCCAGGCCAGGCCAGGCCAGGCCAGGCCAGGCCAGGCCAGGCCAGGCCAGGCCAGGCCAGGCCAGGCCAGGCCAGGCCAGGCCAGGCCAGGCCAGGCCAGGCCAGGCCAGGCCAGGCCAGGCCAGGCCAGGCCAGGCCAGGCCAGGCCAGGCCAGGCCAGGCCAGGCCAGGCCAGGCCAGGCCAGGCCAGGCCAGGCCAGGCCAGGCCAGGCCAGGCCAGGCCAGGCCAGGCCAGGCCAGGCCAGGCCAGGCCAGGCCAGGCCAGGCCAGGCCAGGCCAGGCCAGGCCAGGCCAGGCCAGGCCAGGCCAGGCCAGGCCAGGCCAGGCCAGGCCAGGCCAGGCCAGGCCAGGCCAGGCCAGGCCAGGCCAGGCCAGGCCAGGCCAGGCCAGGCCAGGCCAGGCCAGGCCAGGCCAGGCCAGGCCAGGCCAGGCCAGGCCAGGCCAGGCCAGGCCAGGCCAGGCCAGGCCAGGCCAGGCCAGGCCAGGCCAGGCCAGGCCAGGCCAGGCCAGGCCAGGCCAGGCCAGGCCAGGCCAGGCCAGGCCAGGCCAGGCCAGGCCAGGCCAGGCCAGGCCAGGCCAGGCCAGGCCAGGCCAGGCCAGGCCAGGCCAGGCCAGGCCAGGCCAGGCCAGGCCAGGCCAGGCCAGGCCAGGCCAGGCCAGGCCAGGCCAGGCCAGGCCAGGCCAGGCCAGGCCAGGCCAGGCCAGGCCAGGCCAGGCCAGGCCAGGCCAGGCCAGGCCAGGCCAGGCCAGGCCAGGCCAGGCCAGGCCAGGCCAGGCCAGGCCAGGCCAGGCCAGGCCAGGCCAGGCCAGGCCAGGCCAGGCCAGGCCAGGCCAGGCCAGGCCAGGCCAGGCCAGGCCAGGCCAGGCCAGGCCAGGCCAGGCCAGGCCAGGCCAGGCCAGGCCAGGCCAGGCCAGGCCAGGCCAGGCCAGGCCAGGCCAGGCCAGGCCAGGCCAGGCCAGGCCAGGCCAGGCCAGGCCAGGCCAGGCCAGGCCAGGCCAGGCCAGGCCAGGCCAGGCCAGGCCAGGCCAGGCCAGGCCAGGCCAGGCCAGGCCAGGCCAGGCCAGGCCAGGCCAGGCCAGGCCAGGCCAGGCCAGGCCAGGCCAGGCCAGGCCAGGCCAGGCCAGGCCAGGCCAGGCCAGGCCAGGCCAGGCCAGGCCAGGCCAGGCCAGGCCAGGCCAGGCCAGGCCAGGCCAGGCCAGGCCAGGCCAGGCCAGGCCAGGCCAGGCCAGGCCAGGCCAGGCCAGGCCAGGCCAGGCCAGGCCAGGCCAGGCCAGGCCAGGCCAGGCCAGGCCAGGCCAGGCCAGGCCAGGCCAGGCCAGGCCAGGCCAGGCCAGGCCAGGCCAGGCCAGGCCAGGCCAGGCCAGGCCAGGCCAGGCCAGGCCAGGCCAGGCCAGGCCAGGCCAGGCCAGGCCAGGCCAGGCCAGGCCAGGCCAGGCCAGGCCAGGCCAGGCCAGGCCAGGCCAGGCCAGGCCAGGCCAGGCCAGGCCAGGCCAGGCCAGGCCAGGCCAGGCCAGGCCAGGCCAGGCCAGGCCAGGCCAGGCCAGGCCAGGCCAGGCCAGGCCAGGCCAGGCCAGGCCAGGCCAGGCCAGGCCAGGCCAGGCCAGGCCAGGCCAGGCCAGGCCAGGCCAGGCCAGGCCAGGCCAGGCCAGGCCAGGCCAGGCCAGGCCAGGCCAGGCCAGGCCAGGCCAGGCCAGGCCAGGCCAGGCCAGGCCAGGCCAGGCCAGGCCAGGCCAGGCCAGGCCAGGCCAGGCCAGGCCAGGCCAGGCCAGGCCAGGCCAGGCCAGGCCAGGCCAGGCCAGGCCAGGCCAGGCCAGGCCAGGCCAGGCCAGGCCAGGCCAGGCCAGGCCAGGCCAGGCCAGGCCAGGCCAGGCCAGGCCAGGCCAGGCCAGGCCAGGCCAGGCCAGGCCAGGCCAGGCCAGGCCAGGCCAGGCCAGGCCAGGCCAGGCCAGGCCAGGCCAGGCCAGGCCAGGCCAGGCCAGGCCAGGCCAGGCCAGGCCAGGCCAGGCCAGGCCAGGCCAGGCCAGGCCAGGCCAGGCCAGGCCAGGCCAGGCCAGGCCAGGCCAGGCCAGGCCAGGCCAGGCCAGGCCAGGCCAGGCCAGGCCAGGCCAGGCCAGGCCAGGCCAGGCCAGGCCAGGCCAGGCCAGGCCAGGCCAGGCCAGGCCAGGCCAGGCCAGGCCAGGCCAGGCCAGGCCAGGCCAGGCCAGGCCAGGCCAGGCCAGGCCAGGCCAGGCCAGGCCAGGCCAGGCCAGGCCAGGCCAGGCCAGGCCAGGCCAGGCCAGGCCAGGCCAGGCCAGGCCAGGCCAGGCCAGGCCAGGCCAGGCCAGGCCAGGCCAGGCCAGGCCAGGCCAGGCCAGGCCAGGCCAGGCCAGGCCAGGCCAGGCCAGGCCAGGCCAGGCCAGGCCAGGCCAGGCCAGGCCAGGCCAGGCCAGGCCAGGCCAGGCCAGGCCAGGCCAGGCCAGGCCAGGCCAGGCCAGGCCAGGCCAGGCCAGGCCAGGCCAGGCCAGGCCAGGCCAGGCCAGGCCAGGCCAGGCCAGGCCAGGCCAGGCCAGGCCAGGCCAGGCCAGGCCAGGCCAGGCCAGGCCAGGCCAGGCCAGGCCAGGCCAGGCCAGGCCAGGCCAGGCCAGGCCAGGCCAGGCCAGGCCAGGCCAGGCCAGGCCAGGCCAGGCCAGGCCAGGCCAGGCCAGGCCAGGCCAGGCCAGGCCAGGCCAGGCCAGGCCAGGCCAGGCCAGGCCAGGCCAGGCCAGGCCAGGCCAGGCCAGGCCAGGCCAGGCCAGGCCAGGCCAGGCCAGGCCAGGCCAGGCCAGGCCAGGCCAGGCCAGGCCAGGCCAGGCCAGGCCAGGCCAGGCCAGGCCAGGCCAGGCCAGGCCAGGCCAGGCCAGGCCAGGCCAGGCCAGGCCAGGCCAGGCCAGGCCAGGCCAGGCCAGGCCAGGCCAGGCCAGGCCAGGCCAGGCCAGGCCAGGCCAGGCCAGGCCAGGGCCAGGCCAGGCCAGGCCAGGCCAGGCCAGGCCAGGCCAGGCCAGGCCAGGCCAGGCCAGGCCAGGCCAGGCCAGGCCAGGCCAGGCCAGGCCAGGCCAGGCCAGGCCAGGCCAGGCCAGGCCAGGCCAGGCCAGGCCAGGCCAGGCCAGGCCAGGCCAGGCCAGGCCAGGCCAGGCCAGGCCAGGCCAGGCCAGGCCAGGCCAGGCCAGGCCAGGCCAGGCCAGGCCAGGCCAGGCCAGGCCAGGCCAGGCCAGGCCAGGCCAGGCCAGGCCAGGCCAGGCCAGGCCAGGCCAGGCCAGGCCAGGCCAGGCCAGGCCAGGCCAGGCCAGGCCAGGCCAGGCCAGGCCAGGCCAGGCCAGGCCAGGCCAGGCCAGGCCAGGCCAGGCCAGGCCAGGCCAGGCCAGGCCAGGCCAGGCCAGGCCAGGCCAGGCCAGGCCAGGCCAGGCCAGGCCAGGCCAGGCCAGGCCAGGCCAGGCCAGGCCAGGCCAGGCCAGGCCAGGCCAGGCCAGGCCAGGCCAGGCCAGGCCAGGCCAGGCCAGGCCAGGCCAGGCCAGGCCAGGCCAGGCCAGGCCAGGCCAGGCCAGGCCAGGCCAGGCCAGGCCAGGCCAGGCCAGGCCAGGCCAGGCCAGGCCAGGCCAGGCCAGGCCAGGCCAGGCCAGGCCAGGCCAGGCCAGGCCAGGCCAGGCCAGGCCAGGCCAGGCCAGGCCAGGCCAGGCCAGGCCAGGCCAGGCCAGGCCAGGCCAGGCCAGGCCAGGCCAGGCCAGGCCAGGCCAGGCCAGGCCAGGCCAGGCCAGGCCAGGCCAGGCCAGGCCAGGCCAGGCCAGGCCAGGCCAGGCCAGGCCAGGCCAGGCCAGGCCAGGCCAGGCCAGGCCAGGCCAGGCCAGGCCAGGCCAGGCCAGGCCAGGCCAGGCCAGGCCAGGCCAGGCCAGGCCAGGCCAGGCCAGGCCAGGCCAGGCCAGGCCAGGCCAGGCCAGGCCAGGCCAGGCCAGGCCAGGCCAGGCCAGGCCAGGCCAGGCCAGGCCAGGCCAGGCCAGGCCAGGCCAGGCCAGGCCACAGGCCAGCCAGGCCAGGCCAAAGGCCAGGCCAGGCCAGGCCAGGCCAGGCCAGGCCAGGCCAGGGGCCAGGCCAGGCCAGGCGCTAGGCCAGCCAGGCCAGGCCAGTGCTAGGCTAGGCCAGGCCAGGCCAGGCCAGGCCAGGCTAGGCCGAGGCCAGGC